>JAQIWH010001590.1:0-30488 GCA_034695005.1 Cryptops parisi
ATTGAATTTCTATACATTGACTGTACATAAATGTACATTTTTGCACATTTTTTTGGTTATAGGGTGTTTTGTAAATGATGATGATGTATCTTTTTCTTCACGTTAGATTCACAAACGTGTATTTATTTTTTTCTGCTATAGACTTCAAAAGACGTCTGGTTGGTGACATAGGGGTTCGATTAAACGGGACCAGAGCATGGGGGTTACTTTGTGATAGTGAAAGCTAGAGAAGTTTTTCACTAGTATAGGACGTATACGCCGCGCTTCGGGCTCGAAACGCATGGTGGCTCGAGCCAAGGCTCAAGTGAGAATTACGCTCTAAATTACGCTCAAGTGAGAATTACGCTTTAAACTTCCTAAAAGGTACAGTCGAATATTAACCACAGATGGTATTGCATCATAACAAAGCGTACAAACCCATATAAACATGGCTACGGAAATACTTCCCTTCTCAGATAACACAGGGGTGAAGTTACGTAATTGTGTTAAGTGACCCTACCTGTATTTTTTGTTTGTTTATAGATTGGATTGTTCGGTTTGTGAAACATTTCGAAACATCTTTAAGGTTTAATTTTTATTTTAAATATCTAATTTCTCTTTGATCCAATTTGGAACGTGTCATCCCGCGATGAAGGTGGATCGTTCATCATCGTTTTCCATGTCCGTTAGTTGTAAGCTTCTTACATCAAAGTGCACTCTAAAGTGGCTTAAAGTTTTTTCTACTCCGGTTGTGACAGTCAGCAGTGAAACAAGATGAATCTCAATCCTTGCCGTGAACACATTAATCTCAATTTAGCTGCCAGTGAAATTAAAATAAAAAACAGAGTTAATGTTTCATTAAGGGGGCCTGACGTTAGTTTATCACCTTTTTGCTCCCGAAATGAAAATACTATTATTATTGCTTTAGTTACACTGTTAACATGATTAATACTGCGTAATTCGAGAATGTTTTTCATTATAATTGTTAATGTAGGTCGATTTGGTTTGATTAACAATATCTTTTTTTTCACTTTAATGTAATGATACTCTTTATTACAGGTCATTTAGAATGAATTACGATATTTCATGTTACTTGACTTTGTTAGAGTGTAAATAATGAGTCATCGTTTTTGTTTTAGCGTCGGTTTTTAGATAATTTGTGCACAAACAATCGCATAATAGATCTTTTTTTTCTCTTATACAGAGTATTTTGTAACGTTTCTTTTCTTAACCAAGATCGCATATATTGAACTCGCATAAATCGAGAATTTCTTGTATAGTAGCGATTCGATGATGACTAACATAACATTACTTTTTTTTGGTAATGTTCAATAATCTAGGCGCAAATGCTTTATTTTCTCATGAAACATATATTGTATGAATTAACTATTCTCAAGTAAAATTAATATAAAATTTTAATTATGGTGAATTCAAACGGGAGCCATGTGATTATGCCACTATTTATGGGGACATAATCTGCAAAATAAACCCATAAATAATTACAAGCAAATAGCAACATCAAGACTGGGCCTGGCTATAACCGGAAAGTACCTGATATTAAAATTACTGTACAAGGTGCTAATTCAACAGTGTATACATAATAATTACATTATTATTATGTAACTAGTAAGGTATATAACATATTGTTGTTTATAACATTTGATATATATAATTATATAACATATTGTTGTTGTATATAACATTTGATATATAACATATAATTTACTTGTTTATTTTTAAAATATTTCTCCAAATTTTTTGTTATTTTTTTAGTATTATTGTTAATATCTTATTTTTATAATACATTTAAAAATATATAATTGGTGATAATATTAAAACTAATATAATTTACAGAATGAAAAAGGAATTTTGGGTTGACCATAGAATTTCTCATAAACGCCTTGTTTTGGAATTGAATTGTAACCGGTTTGGAGTATACTTTAAATATATTTTTTTTGGTGAAATATTTTAATTATGAAACGGTTTTAGAAAATTATTTTTAATACCACCTACGTATTACCAAACGCGTAGTTAGTTATTTAACACGACACGACACGAAATGCTCGGTAAAACTTGGTAAATATTTTTTCATTATGCGTTTTGTTTATAGTCCAAGCAAGACACGTGTGGGCGACCGTATATTCGTTTAGCTTGGTGACACTTTAGATCGTGGTGACACTGGTGCATAATAATCTCTGCTGAAGAAGAAAGACCACAACTGTCCAGATGTTGTCATTTTACGCTGTCGAGGTTGTGCTCTTTTACGCGCGCGTGTAATTTGTAATATGGTGGTATACAACGTTCTTTATTGCACTTGTTATTCCTAAAACTTTTTGCCGTCTCAAACTTCAACTACAGCCAGCACACCAGGGCTTGAACTTAACTTCACGTTCAAGAAATGTTTTTATCATTTTATTTCCGGTACTGTTAACGCTCTCTTAAGCACGTGCAAGTTATATCGATCAGACGTGACTCTTTTTTAAGGTGGACTTTTCCTAAGATATGCCTTGACATGCTGAACTTTTTTCGGGGGAGGGGGGGTCAGAATGCCCTCGTGTCTTTTTGGGAACCACTTAAACTAAATCCTTTATTTGTTCTATTTTGCGCAGGCGCAGTGCCCACCAACGTGACAGTGACTTTTGCTTCTCCTACATCCGTGATCGTCTCTTGGCAAGTGAACACGGACGATCGGACACATTACGAGATTACCTACAAGCCAGTGCAAGCTAGGTGAGTCGAGTGTATACCTTAATGCTACTCAACTAAAGTTAAGCCTAGTAAAAGGTTTATATTTTCTCCATTTGTTTTTCTTCGTTTTTTTGGAGTTTTAAAAGAAAAAAGAAATGTTAAAAATTTCCATCCACTCAGCGGAACTGATTCGGAAACATGAGCTTTCAGTTGGTTATAAAAAATTGAAAATGTAGTGGTTTTTTTTTATTGTTTGTGTTTTTTTTTAGAGTTGTTTCATTTTTTCAACTTTTAGATAAGAAAACTTTGTAATAAATATCAGAAAGAGTTTTATGTTAACAGGATTTTTTTTGCTGATCATAGAACTGTAGTAGAAATTGGCAGACGCGATAACTGAGAGTAGGTAGTGTTTTTAAGACAACCGGAGTGCGTTTATCGATCTGAAAATACGAAATATTGCAAAGAAATGTAAGATTGCCAACTTTTATTGGCTTCGATTGTCCTGTGTTTTTTTTTCTGCTTCTAGTCTCTTTTTCGAATCATACATAGTTAATTTTGAAAATTTGCCATGTAACTCTGCAAGAGTAGAATTTGTTTAACCCCAACACGGAACCTAGAACCTTAGGTGAACCAAATTGATTCTAGCTTGGTGATATTATATTAGCAACATCCTCCTGGAATTTTTTTGCACAAGTTTAGACTTCTATTCATTTCTGTTTTCTTCATCATGATTGAAGGACTTTGTGTAAAAAAGTTGTTATTCGCATAATTAAAAAAATATTAGCATTGCAGTACAGTTACCAGTTGGGTAGCTGAAGTTGAAATCTAGTTGGAGCAACGATATATTGGGGGTAAGAAGCTCAAAACCCATCACTTAGTTTCAAAAGATCTTAATGAGTAATTATGCAAAATATGTTTCTGATCGGTCAAAGTGCCTAAGAGTGTATAACGAACACAAACTTCGTTTTTTAGTTATTGTAATAATCACCCAGATCTGTGGGTGTCTGTGTGTATACAAGCACTAGTAAGTAGCTCGTCAACAATGACGGGAAAGTTGTTTATTGCTGTCATATTGTTCATGTTATTTGTCATATATCATATTGCTGTCGCAATATTCGTTACAGTTATTTATTCATTCAACTCAATATTCGTTACAGTTAGAGTATTTATTTTTTATTTCGTTTTGTTTTGTTTTGGTTGTTTCTATAGAAACATAACTGGTGAGGAGGAGGAGGATCTTTGCATTTTATAACAATTTAGATATGTGTGTAATGGACACTTTAGGACAATTCTCAAGTTAGCTGCTATTGGTTGTTGTTTAAATCGAAACTTGAGTCATAATTGTAGCAACCTGTCACTAGATGGAATTGGTCGGTTGGTTATGAACGTAAAAAGTAGAAATATGTTAGTTTTGTAGTTATGGATTTAGAGTTTGAATTATTAACCTGGAATCCTTATCTCATGCTCCATGGAACTACTTCAAATATTTATTAGTTTTGTTTTAACATCGCTCGACACGAACAAATTAAAATTAACATCGTCTGATCTGGAAGTCAATAATCCGAAAACATCAGTAATCCGATAAAATCAGCTGTATTAGTATACTGCTCGTTACTAAACCAACGTCACTTATTGGCTTGTTGTCTTAGAGTTTGTGATGGTTGGACATTATTTGTCGCACAATAGATTGCTAGATGCTGATATTGACTTGTCAAGTTGTCAAGGTTGACCTAGGCCTTGTGCAATGTTGGAAGCTTTCCTTTAGATTCGGTTCATTATTCTTGGGCCAATGAATCTGTCTTGTCACTTAGAACAGTTTGTGTGATTTATTGTCACGCAATGTCTGCCAGAGTGGAAAAATTCTCGTATATTTTTATCAGCTTCATTTCTCTTGTATCGTATAAAAGTGTAACTTTTTGTTTTGAGGAAAAAACAACCTGAAATTGGTTTTAAAATTAATGATGGGAGTCTGAAGGTAATGAACGTATAAAACAATCGCTTAAAAAAAGTTGTAATTTTTTTGTTTTCAATTTAACCATGAAATTTAAAATGGCAGAAAGTTTATAGGATTTTTCGCTGAAGATTTTCATTTTTATTTTATCTGGGAGAGGTTCACCTTTCATTCTGATCAAAATCTCATACATCATCTGTTGATGTGACATGAGAAAAGAGGGTTTGAAAAGTAAAGGACAGCAGAAAAAAATGTTGATGGAATGCTACTAGCAATCAATCCTGTTGAAGAGACAAAAGGAACAAACTTATCCTGGCTATCAAATTGACAGTTTTGACAGATTGGTTGATGGTATTGAAAGGAATGATGAATTTTACCTGCGTTTGAAAATGCTGCCAAGGACCCATAGGATTCAAAGTTTTTTTTTGTGTTTTTTTTTTGTGGGGGGGAAGGGATTTATTTTATTTTGAAGTTTTTTGTTTGTTGATGTTTTTTTCCATAAAAAAATAATTTGTTTTTCAACCAATTTGCCATAACGACATCTGCGGTTTGAGATGTTTGCTGCTATCATATTCCAATTTTTGCTAGTTCTATGAACAATTTACTGAAGAATCGTGTTTATGTTGGATTTAATGATGTAGTATTGAACTGAAATTGGATTATTAAGAAATCTGATTTCATATAGTTATTATTTTTCTATCTCTATATCATAAGAATCATAGTATATAATTTCTTTTCCAAAAAGTAATTAGGCTCGTGATGTGAAAGTTTGGATGTAAAAGTTACCGAGAAATTTAATACTGCCTTTGGGAGTTTTGCTTTTGAAATCGAAGAGTGCATTTTGAAGAACAATAATAGACGCTAATAAAGGATTAGAAACCTTAAATAATGAATTGTTGATACACATGCAAGTATCAGACTTAAGCGAATAGGTTTAAAAGTTTAAATGGCTTAAGAGAAAATCAAGCACAATCCAAATAAGATACACACTGTAGGCTATACAGAAGAAACCTTGTTAGTGACGTTATACCTGTAAGGTCGATCAACTTCGTACTTTGGTTTTTTGAACATAATAGATTTTCATTAGCATACTTAATATTGATAATAGGACATAATTCCATGTCCTATTTATGTATAATTTTACTGTATATACAATTTCTAATTGAATATACTGTATAGTTCAATGTCACAAAAAATCGCACAAATCGAATGAAAAATAGAAAAATCGAGAATGGAATTACTCGAAACTCGCATAAATCGAATATCACATTACGCAAAGATCGCATTAATCTGGATTCGCATAAATCGAAATTTGCGTAAATTGAAATTCGCATAAATCGAAGCCTGCAGAAAATCGAGAATGGAATCACTCAAAACTCGTATTAATCGAATGTGGAACAACTCAAAGCTCGAATAAACCCAAATTCGCATAAAGCGAAACTATATATAAAGCGTTCTTAAAAATGTTTTTTAGCAAAGCGCTGTGTCATGCTGGAAAGCGTTAAAAAGGTGTAGCAAAGCGCTGTGTCATGTTGAGAAGCGTTAAAAAGGTGTAGCAATGCGCTCTGTTATGCTGGAAAGCCTTAAAAAGGTGTAGCAAAGCGCTGTGTCATGCTGGAAAGCGTTAAAAAGGTGTAGCAAAGCGCTGTGTCATGCTGGAAAGCGTTAAAAAGGTGTAGCAATGCGCTCTGTTATGCTGGAAAGCCTTCACAAGGTGTAGCAAAGCGCTCTGTTATGTTGGAAAGCCTGACGTGTTTGGCTGTGGACTGTGTAGTGTTGGAAAGTCTCAAAAAGGTGTAGCAAAGCGCTGTTTTATGCTGGAAAGCCTGACGTCTGTAGCAATGCGCTATGGTAGGTTGGGAAGCCTTATCATGCTTAATACAGTAAATTATACAGTATACACTAAGCTTATACGCTCGATCCACTTACAATATTATATTTGGAAGGTTTTATATCACCTAATTAACTTTGCTCGATTTCAGTGCCTCACTAGAACATTACTCACTGCTACGAGCAACAAGCTATTGAAAGATTGGCTGTATTCTGTGGAATTGTCATAATTTTTATCTGTACATAATTTGTCGATGTCTGAAGCTTTTTCAAGCTTTTTTCCAGTTGTGAAATCAACCTTTCCCTCTGTTTTCGAAAGCATTAGTTTTCTCCAGGGAGGGTCCACCTTTCTCTCTGCACGTTCTTTTTATTTTGAAAAGTTACGTAGTAACGAGTGATTTACTAGTTTTATTTTTGTAAAAAATTGCAATTATCGATGGTTTTAATAAATGTTAAGGGTTACAACAAAGCCTCCAGGCTAGACTACGTCCTACGTTTTAATTTTGTTTATCCAACGGATTTCGTGGTTTAAATGTTATAAGCGCCACCTGTCATTTGTAGGATGTTCTTTTGAACTTTTTAGAACATGGTTTTCTAATCAGAATATTTTTCTTTCTACTCATACGCGACACAACTAGTCTCAAGATCGATCATAAACTTCTTTTATATACACTCGAATACGAACTTTCAATATCGAACTTGGTTCTTTTTCTTTCAAAACTTACTTTTGACATAACGTCAACAAACACGCGCATCACCAGTTTTTCAATTTTTTTTGTCGTTTTCTTTTGTTTCAATGGAACTGATTTTGCTACTCTCACCTTTCAAAGGAAATTGGAAAAGAAAAATTGGAAAGCTCATAAAACGAATCAACCTGCGAAGAACTCTATTGGAATTTTCATTGAATCCTTTTGTCTCAATGTTTGGCACGAATATCCTCAATTTTTCTTTTTCTTCTTCTTCTTCTTCTTCTTTAGTTCACTGAATTTAAAAGAAGAAAAAATTGGCAAACCATTGGGGAAAGATTTTTTTTCTCCTCTTTATCTTGAGCTGGAATTCAGTATATATGATCTCTATTATTTTTTTTTCTTAAATATTTTTTATAACGTTTAGTGATCAGGTGATTTCAGATACTGTACAAATGATTTAAAACCGTTTTTTGTTTCCGGATTCAAAAATTAAGTCTTATTCTTTTGTTTTTGGTTGGTTTGGTTACATGATTACTTTTTCTTTACAGTCTTTTGTGACGCTTGTGTGTAGGTTCCAGTATAGGTTAGATAAAACGATACTTTGTGTATTGAACTACATTCACCGGTATGAGAGCGCCACATGTCTATGCGTGTAAATATTAGTTGGTGTTACTTAAAACAAACAAAAACTTAATCATTTTATGATTAATGATAAAAATTGGTGCTTTTTTATTTTTCAACTAAACTGGTATCTATACCCATTGACACCAGTTTAGGTTAGTTAAAAAGCAACCCCATGCCGCTCCCATGGCAGTAGCTGTTATTTATTATACAAGTACCAATAAAGCAAACAAAAATGTATTTTATACTCTTTATATTAGCTTCACTTGTGCGTGAGCGAGCTGGAAATTGAACGTATACTGCCATCTGTAGCTGTTTATGAGAATATACTGTGATGTACCAAAAAAACGCATAAATATAAAACGGCATAAATCAAAAATCGTATAAATCCAATGTAAACAAACATTGTATATAACTAAATAAATCGAAAAATGCAGAAATCAAAAATAAAATTAGTCAAAACTCGCATGTATCAAACAATCGAATTACTCAACGATCGCGTGAATTTAAATTCGCATAAATTGAATTTTGCACAAATCGAAACGTGCAGAAATCAAAAATAGAATTACTCAAAACACGCATAAATTGAATATCGAATAACTCAAAGATTGCATAAATTTTAATTCGCATAAATCGAAACATGCAGAAATTAAAAATGGATTATTTGCATTATGTACAGTATGTACAGTACATATAATATATCTGCATATGAACAGTATGTTTAAAAAGCACTTTTAATGTAATTAATAAATTATTGTTTTCAACTAACTTAAACTGGTATTCATACTCATGGACGCTAGGTTAGGTGTAGTTTGTCAGTTAAAAACAACAACTTTATGCCTAACCACTAGCGCCACATTCATTAAAAAAATTACCAAACTTACGACACTTTAAATCCATTTCAAGTAATGGTTCACATTAAAATGTTGTTTTGTATTCTATGTTTTGCAATGACAAATTGGTGCGATTCTCATCTCGTTCACATATTGTTATCATGATAAACTTTTCTGGCATTTTGTCAACTGTTGGACAAATATAAGTTTGTTTTGTCAGCTAGGTAATTAGATTAATGCAAGATAACAGTTTTTGTCACCAAACAGAAGTGATTTTCAATTTACACTGCACTTGAACTCTCTTAATTTTACTTTTGTGATAAATGGGAACGTTTTCATTGTGTGACTAATAGTCATAAAAAATCAATGTTAACCCTGAAACAAACATAAACAAAGGCGTTCCAGATAGACAGATACACAGATTGTGGTAATTATAATAAGTAACTAGAGTAAACTCCGTGGTTAGTATGGTGAGATATGATATGGTAGACTCCACTTGGAGTCTAGAACTGAACTCAGTGTTTAGACTAAATGTTGCTTCGCAATGTTTTTGTTTTGACTCATGTTGGTATGCAAACACAACCGTATTATACATCAATCGTAAATATAGTGAACTATTTTCTATCACGCTATTTTCCATTGTTGTGAACTAACAAATTCCAAAAACATTCTGATGCACTTTGAATTTGGGAGCCCTCTTATATCATATTTAATTACATTCACGTTATGGTGAATCGCATGGAAGTTCACCATAACAATGTAGGCTTAAACACAGCGTTCCAGGCAGATCTGGGTAATTATACATTACAGTACTTGTTTTTTTATACTCATTATATTAGCTTCACTTGTGAGTTTGTGAGTGAGCCGGGAATTGAACATACACTGCCATCTACAGTCGTTTATGAGAATATATTGTATAGTCCAGTGTACCAAAAATCGCATAAACTGAGCTCCACATAAATTAAAAACTGCGTTAGTTTAATGTAAAAATAGATCGTGTATATGAACAAATAACTCGAAAATTACAAAGATCGAAAATTGAAATCGAAAATTAAAAATTTCAATTTTCGATTTTGTCGAAAACTCAGATAAATCAAATATCGAATTACTCAACAATCACATAAATATAAATTTGCATAAATCGAAATACACATAAATCAAAATTTGCATAAATCGAAACATGCGGTAATCAAAATGGATTATTTTTTTTTGCATTATGTAAATATACATAGAGTATATGACAGTACAAGTATATAAATAGAATGCTTAAAAAGCATTTTTAATGTACAGTACATGTTTTCAATCGCATTTTTACACAAAATAATTAAAATAAATTTTCGCAGTGTCTCGAATTTTTCGAGTCAGCGAAGATTTTGTCTTTTGAAAACCCTAAAGCTATTAAGTCGATATTACTAATTGGTTTGTATTCAAATTACTCGTCTCGAAGAAAATGTTCCTTTGACATTTCGCGTGAATGGGTATTTTCGTTTGTTTTTTCTGTCGTCGAAGTTATTCGAAGTTTTCCCAATTAGCCCGGAGAGGAATATACTTAATTGGTTGGGTTTTTCGTTGTGATATTAAATTTGCCTAATTGCAAATGTTGTTTGGCTAAGAAATGATTTTAGTTTTCACTTTTAAAAACACCAACTATAATTTTAAGGTACGAAAATTTCACGAAGTTTGCACCGTTTCCAAAATCGATTTATTGTATCACGTTACACCTAGTTTTGATCTCTGTTGGCTCTCCACCAAAAAGTCTATGATATGCACTTTGACAACTGTCTATAACATCAACTTTCTAGACTTGGATACTATTGACTAGTATATTAATAATTTACAAATGGATAATGGTGTATATTGACAATTTACACTAATGGAAAAATGTGCCTCTAAATGTTTCTATGCGTTTGCTGTTTCAATCGTTCAGTTCATTGAATTGTCGCAACACGGACAGACGACAACTTTATTGTCAATATACAGGGTGTTTCACTCGCTCTCAGACTTTGCTATTCCGTAGTTATAAATGCAAAATGCACAATAATTTAACTCGTTCCGTCATTGTTGGATTGTTATAATGCCACACATGTTACAGATCACACTAATTTGTGGACAAATGTCTATAGTAGTGTTGTTTGAAGTGTAACACAAAACTTAACACAAAAACACACGAAAATAGTTCGTTTCGTAAAAACAAAAAACATTTTTCTATTTGTCATTAAACATACACGAAAACATTTTTCGGGTATCTTTATCATCAATGTTATTTCTTAACACTTTAATATTTTAAACTAATAGTTGGCCCGTGCTATGGCACGGGAAGGGTGTCATTGTTATGGAAAGTTTACATTAAATGATGTGCAACCAACCAACCGATAGTTTCATCTAGTGACAGAACGCCACAACATAAAGCGTTTATGACACACATACATACATGCAACACAGATCTGGGTTATTTTTATTAATAATTACTTGACAGCATCGATTCAAAAAAAATTTACCCACTATATTTAATAAAGTATTACATTTTTAAACAAGTGATTCGATTTATACGATGTTCAGTAGATAATAACCGTCGAGGTCTACCTGTTTTACGAATTCTTTAAATATTTATTTGAACACTAGTGAAAAGCCCGCCAATCGACGGGAACCTGGCGTCATTTGGTGACAACATTCAAACAACATTTATTTGAAATTGAAGCTCTTGGTCGACAGGCTTACATTAGCAAATTATTATAGTAAAAGTATTTTTCTTTTAGTCTAGTTGGCTATTACCCAAAAGAGACATTAAAACGTTACAAAAACATTGAAGAAGCGTTAGAAACATTGTCTTTTTAGAAACATGTCATTAATTTGTACCGGTATTATAGTACCATAAAAGAAACAGTTTTTGGTAAACGAACCACTATTAAAGAACTTTTATGACACTTTTTTGTTTGCTTTTAAATTAGGTTGAAAAAAAAATATGTGGTTGAAATTTAAATTCATTTTTATCGCGACATTAAAATGAAATGTTTATGGTTTAAAAAGGGAGAAAACGAAAAATGTCTGCTAACAGATAAAGAAAGGTGTTGAAAGGAACGTCTGGAGAAAAATTCTTGAAAATGAGTTTAGTATAGTGTTTTTTTTTTTCAATATGTTTTATATAGTTTGTTTTATTATTATTTTTATTTTCTTACCAAGGTGACCTTTTTTTGGTAAATAGAAATCTTTAGCTGCACCAAAGAACTCCGATTTCTAAGAAGTTGCTAGACTACCATTGGTTATTTGAACTGAGCTTATTTTTTTTTCTTTTGCTAGTGTATTTCAAGAACCTGTAATACCTATACAGAATGATCCTAAAAGGTCAAACTTTATAACCTCAGATGCTACGAACAACGCGAAAAAGTAAAAATAGGTTTAGACATGCCTACTCGTTTGTTCATCTACAGATTGTGAAACAATAGGTCTATGAAATGACGCGTTATCTCAGCAGGGAAGCATTTCCGAACCCATGTTTATATGGATTTCTTTTGCTTTGTTTTGATGCTTAGCGTCTGTTGTTAAAATTTGACTATTCTTTTTAAGAACACCCTGTAGATTTCCAGTTTAAATCACTATAGGTGTTTTTAATGAATCGCTTCAAAACAAACTATTTTGACTTGAAATCGCTATGTATTAAGAAAAGTCACTTGAAAACGTGATTTTCGCACTCAGATCTCGGCACCTTTTCAACGAATCGCTTCAAAACAAGTTGTTTTGACTTGAAATATATTTATTCCAATCTTCAAGCTCGTGCTCCGCACGTGGATTGTTTTGAAATTATGGAAACGGGCTATTGTTGAAACAATAGTTGTTTTTTTTTTGCAGGGCGTTCATAACGATATTGAAAACATCGTGGCATAAAATGTTCGTTGTTAAGTGGTTGCTATGATACATTCATGTAGTAATCATCTACATAACCACTCAATGACAAACTGTAGGACTTCAAATGTCCATATCTCGGAATTGACATGACGTTGACAGTTGTGAATGGTTGCGTTGACCTAATAATTGACAAGAAAACATTGCGTAATAATTTCGTATCGCTAGGGCTTTTTGTTGAGGATTGTATAAAGTCTAAACTATACACAGAAACACATACCTAAACTTGCCAATTATATAGATAGATAAAAGTGCCCACGCTTTGATATATTTTTATTGGCTGGCGACTATCATTGCCTCGAGTTTGTCACTTGAAATTTGTATTTGCATGTTATATTTATTTTCTTGCTTCTTTTGTGAACGGGAATGGATTTGAAAACACTGAGGATCTAATTTGTATGGAAAAGGTCGAACTGCGTTGCTTTGTAGGCCAAACTAATACAGTAGCTTTTCCGTGAATTCGCAAACTGGGTAACATTGCCACTAGCTATAAAGAGTCCATTAGGGCCCTAATTCAAAAGGCTATAACACCATAGCAACTCTAGCTTCTTGGGGCACTTTGAAACACACAATATTACTGTGAAGAAGAGAGAGGGAAAAGAATCTTGGAAATAAAACTCACCCATATATATATATATATATTTTTATCTTTCATTTGTTTCTTGTTTGAGTTTCCTAAGTTCTCACAGGTGATAAAGGAGGTATTTCTTTTTTTTAATAAACAAGTCTGTAAATGGAAATTATGTATTTCGAGATCATAAAAAAAAATTGCTATGTTTTTATTTTTTTACGATGGGTCGTGAGATTTCATTAGTGATGATGAAATCATAAACTAAGCTGGAAATGCGATTTTGATGTCTTCCTTCATCCTGGCCAATGGAAATTTTATTATTATGCCTCTAGGGCATAAAGTTTCGATCACACTACTATTGTGTTTTATTCGACTTGTTGACCAGATTGGTTTATCCGGCACTGGACACCATTCTATCGCTTTCATGTAAGCTCTTTTTTGTTGTTGCATATTTACTCATAAAAATCAATGGGCAGGATTTCTAGCTTTGTCAATTTTGCATATGCGATTTTGCTATCATGTGGTGACAGAAGTTCTTCTCGGATTTTTCAATAGTTTGTCCATATGTGAGAAAAAAATTCCATTATGCGACTCTGTATGGTAGTACGCAAATGAATATTCATGTAACTGTTTAACTTTTACGTCACGTGTGGCGTATATGGACAGTATAGTTCAACCGTACGTTAAAATTGAATGATGTAGATGTGCCATTTCTTGTGAATTTGTTTCAATATGCGATTTCGATTTATGCGTTTTTCTTTCTATGGACGTTTATTGAAGAATGTAAACCTCGCATAAGCGTAACTACTTATATGCAATTTTATTATACTGTAGTTCATCGGATGGAGCGTTGACAAATTGAATTCAACCTCGATTTATGCGAGTTATGTTATATGCTTTTGGATAGTACACGAGTAGTGAAAGTCTCCTACATTCTCGTTAAGTGTAGAAAATTTTTGCTGTAATGCGATTTTGTATAATTATATTTTTTTTAACTGTTGATTATTATTTTTTTACGTCATAATTCGTATTAATCGAAAACCGCGTATGTAAATTGACTGTATGTGAAAATTAACATGAAAGTAACAGAACTTCAGCGTTCATTCATTTATGCACAATAGCGAATTTTTTTCACATATAACGATAGTTTGAGAGTTCTCTCATGACATATTTGCGAAATCTATACATAATAAAGAAGTCGCATAAATCGAGGATTTTGTGTACTATACAAAAAATTATTGCTCAACATTCAATATGGGTGGTGTAAAATTGCAATTGTCACGATCGTGCAAAAACTTGACAAGATTGAAAATTTAGCATTTTCTTTTAAAACGTTTCAAATATACCATTCAAGCTTTTTTAAAGTTATATATATTTTTTTAAACAAAAATAATATTTTAGACAATTTCATTACACATTATGTTTAATGCGTTTAATAGCAATTCGAGATAATTTTAACGAGCGCTAGACACGAATTCACCATTTGCCTCGTTTAATGGTTGGTTTTAAAACTTTTCGAAATTTTTTTGGTCACTTTCATTGCTCGATCTCATTTAATCACGTGGACACCTATATAAATTCTCACCACGATAGCAGCTTAGCAATCATTATAATTAAAACTCAGATGTTCAAGTTTTGCGTTTTCCAGAACAGAAATGCTTTTATTTCGTCGTTTATATAGATATGTATAACATGTCATGACTTTACGGCGCGATGCTGTTGTTGTCGTCAACCTCATTTTTGACCTTTCCGACTTTAAACTGAGATAAGTTGAGATTATTAAATTCTGCAAAGTTCACCACCGGGGCTGTCAGTTGTATGTAATGTACTGGGAAGATTAACATCATCTGTCTCATCTTTATTTCACTGCATTGTTATTTTGCACGGTGATAAACTACCGTTGTTGGCAGTTGTGATGCATGAGCAGAAAATGATTAGATTCGTATTCATGAGCAATAGTTCATCATAATTTTATTTCATGTGCATTCTCGATATTATATTTTGTTGGTGATATAGAAATAAGTTATTGGTCATTTTTTTATAGGCGGATAAATTTTGTTTCTTCACCCATAAAAAAATTGACTAATGAATTTTCACTGTTACTATGGTGTTCGGTTATTGCGAAGATAATAATTAAGGTTTATGATTTTTTTATTTAATTAAATATATGTAAGTGGAATTAAAATGGGGTTTATTAACTGTTAAATTTAATTGGGTTTTTTGGTTTTTACGGCATTTTGAAATAATTTGTTTTCTTTATTTTATTATATTTTATTATTTTCTTCCACTTTTTGGTAGTTAATAGGATGTAAGTTCATATAGAAATTAATACTTCGTAAAAAAGTTATTTTTCTTTTATGTTATATTGATTATCATGATTAAATACAGGGTGTTCCTGAAAAAGTCAATACCCTGTAAAAGTTTAACTACATACTGTATCTTTGGCATCAAAACAAAGCAAAAAGTCAATATAAACACGAGTCTGAAAATGCATAATAATTGCATAACTACAGTGATTATGAGATAATATGCTTATACATATGACTTCATCTTATTTTATCTCGGATAAGAAGCATTTCTGGATCTATGTTTATATGGGTTGTTTGCTTTGTTTTGATGCATAGCATTTGTGGTTAAAATTTGATTAGACCTTTGAGAAACAACCTGTATAGTATACTTCTTGAAAGTCATTTACGATTTTAAATGATACCCACATCAAATAAGAGAACTTTCTAAATAGTGTGACGTCACGTATTTGGCAGCTAAGCTCTCACTTTTCAACGCTTGCAGTGAAAGAAATGTGTTAAATCTCGACTGTTTCGCACGTGATTAATGATTCAAAAACGAGAAACGTGTTTACTTTATCCAAGATAAGAAAACAAAAACACCATTAATGTAACATAGTGTAGTGTTGATAGCTATGCTTAAACTGTTATTCCCATACCGAGCATTACTAGTTTGGATTTTGCAACTGTTTCATCGCATAACAATATGAAAACTAATATGAATGTTACGTAACGATGTAAACAGTTGAAGAATCCAAACTGGTGATGCTTGTTTTTGTTTTTGGTGTATCTCGAGGCAAAATGATGAAAACGGGGAATACATAATGGAAAAGAAAAGGTTCAGTGAAAGTTCATAAATTTCAATACACCAGTGTAATCATCTCATCAGTTGGGAGGGGGGGATTTTAACAAGATTTTACGACCCAGTTTGTGTTTGGCTGGAAGCTGGTTTATAGCTGGTATTTTTTCGTTTGTAACTTTTCTTCGTCACCTTTAAAATTCAGTTTACATTGCTATTGCATACAAAGTGATCCGTTCGGATTCACCAATAAGTGCCTTTTGCCAAAAGGTCAGAGAAACTCTGCGCTATGTTTACACGATGAGCCAATTTAGAAACACTGTGATTCCCTTTCTTAGGTTTGTGGAAGGTAATCTTGTTGTTTGCTTCCATTTCTCGGAGCATTTTATATTGATTGGTTCAGCCAAAGAAGTTAAAAAAACATTCTATTTCAGAGGAAATACTAGCTAATATTGTATACTAGTAAAAAGTCCGTCATTCGACGGGATGCATCATTTAATAATATTTTCTAAATTTTTCTAATACAGGTAAAGTGAGTGATTATTCTAAGTGAGTTATTATTTTAAGTTATTATTTTCCGTTATGGAAATAGTGCATGAGCAATTGGAATGTGCATTGGAAATGTACTGCACAGTCAATCACTTCACAGGTAGCAACATTCACGCTGATCAGTCAATACCTAAACGTGTATTTTTATTTGTTATGGAAATTTTCGGCTTCAACCTCAGTCTAGGCTTTCATAGATAGATATAATTACTCAGATTTGTTAGTGTGTTTATCTAGCATGGTTCTCATTAGGACATATACGCCCCGCTTTGGGCTCGAAACACATGGTAGCTCGAGCTGAAGCGCCGCGTATACGCTCAAGTGAAAACCACACTTCTTTTTGAACGTTATGGTGAACCTCAGTGATTTACGGAGTTTACTATAACAATGCAAGTGTGTGCATTTAAAATTATAGCAATGAACTGCGTAATGGTGAAAAGATTTTATTATACAGGGTGAGGTTGAAGTACGTTTTATGAAAAAACTTCAAAAGCTATTAGAATGAAAATGTTGAGTTTGGGATATAATAACACCTTCATAGGGCTCTTTACCGGCGGAGGGTGGTATTTGCATTAATTTCGAAGTGAAATTTTAAGGTAATTGAATTGTTACATTAAAAACTATGAGTCGTAAACTACCAATAGCTAGCTTACTAAATAAGCTACCAATGCTTATTTAGAAAGTTGTAGGAAGTGTTCCATTTAGTCATAATACACTGTTTTTTCATTGATTTCTAACAATCCAACTGGAATAAAAATTTAACCAACAAAAGTGATTAAACTATGCAAGCTGCTCTTGCAACAGCTTTTCTGCAAGTCACTGAAGTTATGCAGTGAAGTTATTTCATTTTTTAGTTGTTTTACGTGGTTAATTCAACTACAAATTTAAGATGCATAACAACTAACTCAACTTTACTGCATAGTATCGATGACGTGCAGCAAAATTGTTGTAGCAGCATCACGTCTTTTAATCACTGTTGTTGGATCAATTTTTATTTTAGTGGGATTGTTGGAAATAAATTAAATACTGTTACTGACTAAATGGACTTTTAAATGAATTTCCGACTAAATGGACTATTGTCTACAACTTTTTAAACATGACTAGCTTCGACTCATGGTTTAACAAAGATGAGTATAAAATATCATCCCAAATCAGAATGCATCTGGAATTTGTTCCGTCATTATTGACGGGGAAACTTCTAGGCCGATGAATATTATTATTTGACGGGCATACTTTTAGTTTCGATATAAGCTTCTTTGTCGTTTTCAATGTTTCTAAACTCAAGTAAAATTAGATAGATTTTATTATTAAACTGCCAAAAAAAGGAACAGTGCTTCACACTGTGAACTTTTGACATTCGCGAGTGTATTTGCGATTTCATTTATCATTCGCGATAAGATAACTGTCATCGAACAGCGTCTGTTCGATGGTGTTCTGTTCCCTTTTTGAAATTCTACTCGAGATGACATGTAGATATAACTGTTGATGGTTTGACGAAATATGCCATGAAATGTGAATAGCTGGGTACTAAAAGTGTGTAACTTGAAATTTTATTATTGCCGTTCCAGGTACAAAGTGGTCGCCGAAGTGGATGGTGGAAAGCGATCGGTGCTGCTTGAGCGGCTCCAACCTACAACACGTTACGAAGTGCACGTGACTACAGTTAATGCTGCAGGCATCATTGGAAATGCCAGCCACACGGTTCTCTTTGATACTAGCAGTCAGGCATGTAAGTACATATCAACTTTGATGAGGAGTTGCGTTTGACCGTAATAACGACGGTGTCATCAACAGAATGTCTTGCGGGGCCGAGATCATTCGACGCATGGAAAATCAAATTAATCAACACAAACGAGATCGGCTATTGGTTCATCTGCCCGTTGATTTGATCATTTATATGTACAGATATTTCATTTATGATGTTGAGTACCACCATTGGTCACTTTCATTACTCCGCCAATATGAACCACACTCGAGTGGAAGAATTGATAGGTAGGCGTATAGTATTGGGGAAACTGATACATATGTCTGGAAATATATAGTATATAAGAAATTTAGAAACGCGAACTAATATTTAAATTTATACCCACGATTCACGTTGAAAAATTACATGTCATTGTCTACATTTTATAATCAAGCTCTGTGGATAAGACAAATGACAGGAAATGATTCAGCATGTCGGTGCACGTTTTTATAAAATCTTTTTAAAAGTTCTTTAGCTCAACGAGTTCTTCACATTGATGATTAAATTATCTGTATATTAATATGTGCAGATATTATGATTTTGTGTATCATTATTGGCCACTTTTATTACTCCACTAACATGACTCAATACGAATTTATTTTTTTTAACTGTTGATAAATTATCATTGCCAAAACTAGAATCTACATGCGTATGCAATCATCGTGGGAATTCACACTAAAACATTAAAGGAGATGAGTTACAGGCTTCTGACAAGAGCTTCGTTCTGTTATTCGGTGTTTTTTTTCAATTACTCCAACTCAATCAAAACTACATTTCCCAAATTCCCTCATCTACTTGATTTGTATACGCGTTTGCCTATTTGGAGCCAGTTTGATATCGAATATAACAAAATTACTTACTTTGAATACAACAAAGATTTGAATATCGCAAAGATGAAAACAAACTCCTTGTTCTAGACGGGACTCAGACTCAAATTGCCTTTTTTTATTAACAAGATACACAAAATGTCTCGAGTTTTAAACGCGTTATACCTGGAGACTGTATTTTTTCTTCAAACTTTCCAATTGGTCGAAGATCAAACTTTTTGGCTTAGTGACTGTTTGTCATTTCAAATCGATTCCCAGTGATTGTTTGTTATTTCAAATCCCAACATCTGTTCCACATACGATTAGATGTTACTGATTTCACCGTTAACAATAACAATTTCAATAACTGAATCCATGTTTAATTCCCAACAAAAGTTTATTCCGCGAGTTCATTTGTATATCTACTTGAACATGGATACAAGATTGTTAAGAAAATTTATACACCAAACCTTCGGATTCGTGAATTCTATTAAATGACATGGATTTGAAAAGGTTAATGAAATTCACAAACAATAAAGCTCGACTTGAGTGCACACAATGCATTTTGCTTATCTCTGTTTGAATCTGCTTTCTGTTTCAATTTTAACCTCCAATAATTCAACAACTAGGTTGTAGTGGGCAACTGATTTAGAGCACGATTCCACGTTTCCCCATGTCGATTATTTTCGGTTTATTGATGGAGAAAATCAGTTGATGGTTCATTGATTGTTTGCGCTATTCATATTTAATGAAGTATCGTATTTGCTTCCGTTTAAGGGTAATGAGATGTTGATCTTATTAACCCAGAGGTTCTTTATCTAGTTCTATCGAACATCATGGCGTGTGTGAGGTGGGTCATAATGAGACTTGAAAGCTTTCTAAATGAATGAAAGTCAGGTGTGGGGGTGGGGGTGGATTGCACCATCGAGAGTGTTATTTGGAGTGTTAGGCGGATCACTAGGTAGATCACTAGCACTGTTTTGCACTTTACCAAAAGCTTTCAAGAACACTTTGCGTTCATAGTGAATGATTAGACATATTCTTAAATTTATCTAAAAGTTTCGACACTGGCACTCAAATAATACAACTGTATTAGCATGAATCAACTGTGATGTGAATTGATTCTAAAAGTATGGAATGAATTTTAGTTTTATTCATTTCTATACAAGTTTTCTAAAAGTAATTCAAAAAATTTTGCAATGGTGAAATTGGTTTATTTAGGATGATGTAGCATTATTAGGGCGATCTAAATTTGATGATAAAAAGAGACAAGGAAATATTTTCAAAACACGATTATTGTAGTAGAACATGCACGTTATCGATTAGATATATATTTATTTTTTATTGTGTGTGTGTGTGCTTTGAAAAGAAATCGAATGTGTAGCAACAGTGGCTGGAATGAAGATAAATGCTTGACCACAAATTAGATTCGATCGTTTCAATGGGGGATTGGGAAAACTTTCACAACAGTTAATTATTGTTTACATCCACGTGGAAAGAAACCAGAAAATTTAGGCAGTAGTTAAACCCATACAAAATAAACCAAGTACAAACAACATCAGACTCTCTCAGGCTATAACAAGAAAGTACCAAATTTGGTTATTATAATCACGGATAATGCTCCCAATCAGCTATTGTCATCATAATCAATCGGTCTCAAAATACTGTTCAATGTATTTCATCCACTGTTTAATATTTTCAAATTTATAGTTATATTTCGATTATTGTTATCAAAAAGTCCCGAAGCGATCCTAATAACCGGATTCCACTGTAATTGTTATTTGAATCATTTGCCAGCGTTAGTTTATACTTTACTTTACTAGATGGCGCTACACTCTCCATAGATAATATGGCTTTGTTTTTGTGGTTAATTTTTGTAAGTTTGATACCGTAATCTCGGCCTAGTTGGATATTTGAAACTGTCTTTGGACTGTGTTTAGATCTTGTCAGCTTTAAAGGTTTTTTCCCCCTCGTTTTATTGGGAGTCCATTTCAAAAAAAAAGCTCACTTGGTTTGTGGAGCGTGAATGTGCGGTTGAATTCGCTTAACACTTTTCTTCTCATGCTACATTTTTTAAGTCTGTGTTTCCTTTTTTTTTTTCTATGCTTTCACTTCTTCCATTTCTTGCACCGGTTTCTCTTTTGTTAGGCTCCGCTCTCTCTCCATTTCTTCATGTTCCGTAAATCGTCTCATTGATTTCGCTCGACACTGAAAGTGGAGCGGAGTTGCTCTCGTGCTGAAATTCTGAAGAGTACTACTCATCAGTGAATTGGATAAAACTGTTTGTTGTTTTTTTTATTTTTTACTCCGACTTTTCACAGACCTACACCCGCTCACTTGCAAAATCGAATTGTTATTACCATTGATGTTTGCACAAGTGAGATAAGCGGAGAGTTTTATAGTGAAATTGCGAAACGATTTTTTTTTATCATCATCATCATCATTATTATTATTATGTTCTTTCGCATTATGATTGAATTGGAAATCCATTTAAATTTTTTTTTCTCGACCGTTTAGTATGTCAACATGTGAAAGCGAATCATAAAAAATTCAGATATCAATTTGCTGCTCAGCAATTTTATTGTTCCGACTACGTTGTTTGTATTTTTTGGCATCTGCTCCATTTTTTAACAAATGTTCACAAAAATATCTCTGTTGAGTTATGTACTAGGTTTTTTTTGGTCCGTATTTTTTAATCTGATACCCAAAGCCTTTCAACTACTAGTATACAATTGAGGAGTTGGGTAGAAAAACCGAGTAAATCTAGTTACGGGGTTGTTATTTCTTTAAAAAAAAATATGCAAATATTGAATTATTTTAGATCAGTCTATAGCATAAAAACATTGAGTTGCTTATCATTTGTACTTTTGGGCTTTTTGAAGCAAAAAATATGGAACGCGTTTATTGTAAATCTGAAACTTTTTTTTGTGATTTCTGTCTTTTTTCACTTCCTGGTTGTTTCACTCGTTTGTTTCTCTTCCAAAACAGTGGAAAAGATACTGATCTTTGGAAGAACAGCGTAAATGCAGTTATAAATTGGGATGGAATAACGGCGTAATTGCATTTTTAAATTTAGCCTGTAACTTGAGGCTTTCAACTAAAGTTAACAGATTTTTTTGCAAAACCTGTTCATTTTCTTTTTATAAATAGACAGTTGACAGGAATTGCTTTTAATCTTATATTAGAAGGTACTAGAAGTTGAAGAGCTTATTTTCAAAACGTCTTAAATCCCAAAACACAATTTTTCAGGAAACAGGTTTTTATTTTTTTATTCATTCATTTGACTATAGACTTTGCATATAAACTTTGTTTTTGAGAGTGCTTTTCAGTAGAAAATAACAAGTTTCGAGTCCTGAAAATAACATATTCGGAATCAGTTATACACAGATAGTTGTCAGAACCTCTTATCTTTAAAAAAATGTGATTAAAATGGAGATAAGACGTTTTGGAAATAAGCTTTTCAGTGTTTGCCCTTTTTTTTTTTTCAACACTACATTTTTTTGAGTTACGCCGTTATTCCACCCCAACTCCTCAATTTGAGAACCCCCCCTATAAACATTATTGCCTATCTAGAACGTTCCACTCTCCTTCGTGGTTTAATTATAGTTCCTTGCGGTACTTCTGAGAAATTCGAGTTCAATCTTGGAAATGTTATCAACCCCTTGTTTTCTGCTTAGGAAGCAAGGTAAACATCCACGAGAGAAGCCTTAGTGACATCTAATCCCAGTGAGCCTGCTATCCTCTTCCTCCGATGATGCCGTGACACTTGGCATCTAATCGAACTAGCTCTTTTTCGTTTCCTATGGGAGGAAAAATGGTCGAGAGTTAGTTTATCGTGTGCAGGGGGGACTTATTAGGTTCGGGATCAATACTGAGAAACCTAATTAGGGTTTTCCTCGAATATGCAGTATATAGCAGGATGACGTCTTTGAGACGATGTTGAATATACTCCCTAATGACTTGAGTTTTCGCCCTCTTTATTCAAGTAGTTTTTTTGAAATATTGATGTTTTCTGGACAGGATGTTGTTATCGAAAAATTATTGTATACCCGGATACTGTGTGGGTGACCAATTTTCATGTCCTCGTTACTGTTTATTGTGTTATTGCTTTGAAGTGTTTACGGAACATGTCTGAAATTCAAAAGCGATTTGCATTGGCTTATGTAGAGAAAATTTATATCGATAAACAAATTGCTCGTTTATTTTCTAAGGAAATGAAGGTTCGCGAACAAAAGTTTGCACGTGGACTTTTCGAATACAGATTCTTTTGTTGTTCCACTAGCCATTGGATATTTTTAAATGAGCCTGTCAAGCACAGGATTTCTCTTGTTCGATCCTCGCCTTAAGACTGCAATTGCCAAAATTCTATGTAGGAGAGAATGGCTTAATTATCAAATCGTAACTTGGTAATTATCATTTTTTGTCTTTGGGGAGGGGGGGGGGGGAGGGAATGTTTCATTGTTCATGAACTCTTGCAAGTAACAAGGGGTTACTGCATTGTATGAGACTAGAGAATTCGACTGTTCGGTGTACATTTATCGTGATGCTTTAAAATCGTTTGAACTTTTATTACTCTTTCTGTCACAAAAAATGGTTTACATTTAATGTAATACTTCTTGATTATGGACAGTTTCATGATATATAATAAGTGTTTATTGTCTTACAATAGTAAAATCTGAACAAGGTCCGTTTTCTGGCATGTTGGCGCAACTTTGAATTAGTTTGTTTTTGGAGACAGTGTCATGTCGTGTCAAAATGCATGCCATTCAAAATGGCATCCGTTGTGACTGCAATAATGGCTACAGAAAATTATGCTTCACTTAGTAGAAATGATATTTCGAAATAAAAAACGAAATAGAATATTTGCAGTGATTGCTACAACGGAAGCTCGACAGCCAACTTGAACTTATTATTATTATGGGACAGTAAACATTATTTACTGTTTAATTGACATTTATTGAATATCAATAGATATGCCAGCTTCAGAGACATGTTTTATCGTTCTTTGTGAAGCGCAGTTGAAAATGCGTTTTCATTATACGTTTACAAACTGCTTTCTTGATTTAGGGTCCAATTACTTGCAGTGTGTGTTTAAGATGAATTGCCACAAGATCGTTGAAAAGAAGCGGCATTTGTTAAACTCAGTGTTTGGTTGTTTGTTTTTTTACATTCCTACTTGTTAGCAATGACTTTGAGTAATATCCAATTCAGACATTCACATGGTTTTAGGTTTTTTTTAGAAATGACTTCAGCGTTTATTTTAACTAATTTTATCATAAAAAAACTACTTCAATGACGGTTAAAAGTAGCGTCTTTTTTAAATTGTCAGTCAGTGTTAATTTATATGTTACTTCACTAGATAGCGTTACTTTTTTCTGTAGATTATATTTTCATCCTTAGATGATAGCAAAGTTGGTAGGTGGTTGGTGGATGATAGGTACTGTACACAGTAATGAAGATTATAAAATACATGAATCCATTCTAAACGCCTCTAAACGTCCATAAAATGCTGTAACTGAAAAGCAAAGAGAAACGTATTGACGTATTTCATGCAGATTTTTATTACGTTCTCACTTATTTTATACAGGGTGGACCAAAACTCAGATATTATTTTTTGTGAAATAACAATTGCGTGCTATAGGACAGGTTATCTACTACTTGATTAACTGATATATTACATTAATAGTACCTGACTTTTGGTCCACCCTGTATTGAACTTTTCTTAAAGTTTTGGTGATTTTGATACTTTCAAGAAACTTCTAGGGATATCTACACTATGACATTCACCATTCATTTTTAAATTTTTTTTAAGTTTGAATTCAATGTTGTTACATATCATGGTTTCATATACTAAAAAAGTTGATGGTTCTGAAACCAGATACCATAATACCAAAGAAGGGACATTATTACAAACTAGTGCAATGGGAACAAATGGAATCGCTACAAATTGGTGTTGGGTTTTGAGAAAAACTTGTGACAAATGTGTTGCTGCAGATGGTAGAGTAGTTAGGGTGTACCATCTGTTGTAATAAAACATTGTATATCGTGATAAAACTTAATGAGCAAAGTTGGCAATTTTTAGTCTTTATATAGCAGTAGTTCCTCGAACAAAAAAATTAACTCTTCAGGCAGTTTTTCTTGACATTTTAATATGGTAAACTTTTTAATCACACATTTAAAGCGGATGATCCTAGTTATTGGTTTCCTATTAACTCTTCGAGTTGTGGTTAATGAACCGATTTAGAAAAGTAGCAGTTCCCCCTTTGAAATTAATTGCAAATTTTTCGTTTCCGAAGACCGTATTTTCTTGGATTATTTAAAAGTTTTGTGGACAAAGTAGAGTGATAGCAGAGAAAAGTGTGTTGAATTGAGATAGTGTAGCTGTAATGCTTGAAGGCTGTGTCTTGCGTTTAATTTGTTTTGACAGAAGAGGATTTAGTGTTAATTAAACTTTCGTCGCCTACGGTAAAAGACATCAACGTTCAACCGAAAGATAGGCATCAAACGTAGAGTTAATAACAGTGACCTGGAAAGCTTTCGATCCAGTTTAGGCTAAATTTTGTTGTAAAATGTTTATTTTTTTTATTTTGGCAGAATTGAATTTGTGCGAAACCCTTTGGGAATGACATTTTGTTTTTCGTGTTTGATATTACTTGTGTGTTTTCGTATGAAATTCTATTAGCGTAGAATCTCATCAAGTTGTGTGTGATGGTTTCAAAGATGAAAGACATCATTCATTTAGTGGCTTCTTTTCTTTATTCAATTTTTATTTCATTTTATTATTTAATTTATTTTTTGGGGGAGAGGGGAGGGGGGTTAGAGACTTTCGAGATTCTATTTTTATCTCATTTGCAAAACCAGTCTCCATAAACATTCCATTTGCTTTGATGATGAATTTTTTTTTTACGAATATGTGGAATGCAAACAATTTTTTGGTGATTTTTAAGTCATCAATTAATAAATTGCTTTTGCTGTCATGGAAACCAAATATTGACACAAAGAGATCAATATTTTTCCGAAATTTTTCTTTTTCGAGTCAGCATTATTAATCAAGTGTAGGGTGACAGTTTGTTTGTTTGGCGTTTTGCGACAATCAACACTTGTCAAGTGTCACCAGTTATCCATATTTTTTTTAATACTGTAGTTATTAGTGATTCATAAAACCAAAATTCATATAATAGTGATTGGTTCTTTGTTGTTGATATAATATTTGTTGATTGGTTATTGATATCGTAGTTTATTCGTAATTCCTGTTGATTAGAAGAGATCCGTGCTGCAGCACAGGTACATGATATAGGGGTTCCGGGTTAGTAATACAAACTTCAGATTCATAACTACAAAATTAACATATTTGTACTTTTACAAAATTAACACATTTTCACTTTTACAAAATTAACATATTTGTATTTTTACAAAATTAACATATTTGTACTTTATACATTTATAATCAACTAACCAACCCCATCTAGTGACAGGATGCTATAAAAAGGCATGGGAATTTGCGATTTTGTACTTATGAAAGCAACCTAGATTTGGAAACATCAGTAATCCGGAATGAATTTTGTGCCGTCATACGTGTTTTATTCGTAATTTATTTGTTTTTTACTCGTATTATACAGGTTTTTCTATTTATACTGTACATGATAGTTTTAAAGCAAAGTAGTGCAGGTCAACAACTTTAGATTTGCAAATCAATCATTCTTAAACATCAAGTAATCCGAAATGTAATTTGGCAATTCAGAACTTGTCACTAGTAATTTTTTGTTATTTTTGTTTTAATTATTCTAAGTTTACTATTTACAGGATATTTTAAAGGAAGGGTGAGTTGTTTATTTTGAAACTCAGTAATCCTACAAAAAAATCACTTATCCAGAATGACCCAGGTCTTGAGGATTGGGACTGTCATCTTATACTAAGAGTTTACAAAGTAATCTCCTTTAATGGCTTAAACAGTATCTTTCAAACAAATATTGAATGTCTAAACAGTTTAATGAAAAGTTGTTGTTGTTATTCAAATTATTCATGAAGTAGATGTTCCATTATTAATCATTTTGTCAACTGATGTAGTCGTTGACTAGCAACCATCAGCGCGATCGAGTGTCTTACATGCTGTGCTTGTCAGTTGCTTTTCCACCTTTGAACTTTCAACCATTTTTCTTCATTCTAAAAACAGCCATGTTCAATTCTGAAACACACAAAGTGGCCTTTCTAAATGAAACCTATCGTTTCCAACCAAGTAACTTAGTTGTCAATTCTACACGAACAAGCGAATGCATAGTGACACTTCTTGTACATTAGTTACCTTGTTTGAGGAATTGATTACGACGGTTAATCAACTCTACCTGACAGTTTCACTGATCAAGTGTCGAATCAACTGGAGTTAAGTAGAATATACTTAACTCTAGTTGATTAGATATTCAGAAAATGGCACTTTTAAGTTAATGCAAAGTCACGTCTCGTCATTGAGTGGATTCCATTACCATAATGAACAATTTTGCTCGGCTGCGATATCCGCATGAGCAAAGTCGGAAACAATTATATATAAAAAAAAAAACAATTTTCAAGACATTTTGTTTTATTTTTCAGATGCAAACAAGAAATATGGTGAGAAATTTAATTTCTAATAAATTCCATGACATTAATTTTCCAAATCATCCTTTGTAGCTTTCTAGCTGTCACGGTCGAGCATTTTGAATCTTTCTAATCGCACCACTGCCGGCTGAATGGCAGTTCGCATTTCTAATGAAAATCGATCAAACTGTCGAGAAAACGTCTTCTATATGTGTAATAAATTCTTCAGCTATATAAGATAATAATGTTTACAGTGAGGTGAAAGTTCTTGTTATGTGCTGGTGGAATGTTTTTTTTTCCCCCTACATTTTCTCCAAAGTGCTATTAACTTATCACGGTTGTTTGTGTGTGTGTTTTTTTTCTCTCTTAGAAACAGAGAACTGGCAGAAGAATAATGTCTGTCTAAAGAATTATCTTGGCGTAGAGGAGAGTTATTTATGATGCAGTAAAGGCAGTGAAAGCAAAGTAGATTTCACGGTTGCCTAACAACGCTTGTGTGCACGTGAATAATTATGGTCTCTCTTTCGGCTGCACCAATGGTAGTAGTCTGCTACCATTGAAAGAACTTGGTACCCGCTGTGCCCTACACACAATGCAGTCACACAACAGTTGTTTTTGTTTATTTCATCAGTGCTTCATTATATGTGAAACATGTCGAATGTTTCATCTATTGGTAAAAATGTCTATTCGTTAAAATGGAGAGTTTACCAAACTCTACTGGG
This sequence comes from Cryptops parisi, assembly GCA_034695005.1. NCBI lineage: Eukaryota > Metazoa > Arthropoda > Chilopoda > Scolopendromorpha > Cryptopidae > Cryptops > Cryptops parisi. Next base: position 28,536 of record JAQIWH010001590.1, read on the forward strand.
TAATGCTTGCAGTCTGGACTCGTGGACTGTAGAACATTGCAGTTTTCGTGTTGGTCATATTTATGTGATCGTTAAAAAAATGGGACAATTTATTGCATTTCGAGATCCCCCTCTTATTATTTTTTTGTGTTTTGTTTGTAATAGATGGAAGATCGTAGGAAGCAATTTCCAATTTCTAGTGGTCACTTTCGTTTCTGGGACATTGGTGCAAGTTGTAGTATTTCAAACCTTGTTATCAGAAGCGAGCTTTTTTTTTATATGCTGTGGCTGTGATAAAAAACAAGCTGATTTATAGTCTTCTTTCAGCGACTCGAGTTGGCAGTAGGCGATTAAGAGGAACCATTTACTCCTCGAATTGGTTCCCTAAAACGGACACGATCAAATCCAATTCCATCTGTTACGGAATTGCCCCTTATGTTTTATTTCACATTTGGTATGCTTCATTTGGTGTTTGGCATTTATGGTTCGTAGTATATCACAAAAAAAGCGAAATTTCTTTTGTGATATGGTATAATGATTAATAGTCGAACTTCTGATCTTCTTGCATTGACTCAAAAGTTAATGATTGTAGAGTAGTTAAGAACCCAAATGAATTTTTGGTTTGGTGATGGTTTATGGTTAACTTTTGCTGAGATGCAGAAATTTTGTTTTAGAAAAGTTGACAAATTACAGAAACTTGCATTCATGTTTGGAATTTTATTTCATACTCATTACTGATTACACTCAAGCTGTTGTTATGGCAAACCTCGGGGTTCACCATAAGAACCTAAGTGTACACAAAAATCGTTCTAGAGATAGATAAATTCACAGACACGTCTGGGTAATTAGATAAAAGTACATGCTGTGAATTATTTTTTAAAACACAGCTTTTTAGGATGCAAATATTGCTTAGTATTAAGGATTTAATTGCGTTAGCTATTGAGTCTAATCTAATTTGACACATTACCATGTCACATGATATTGCAAGCTGGTTATAATTTCATGTTAACTTGGACATGCAATTGGATCTTGCATACAATTAGAGCTTGTTAGTTGAGATTTGTCGGAGTTTTTTGATTATTTTCATTACTTCAAATTATCCCAAAGAACATTCTACTGGATTTAAAATTGATTAGCACAATGGAAACGTATTCTTTCTTACATGAAGTACAGGTAGTCTTCGATTTATGCTTGGGTTACGTTCTACGAAAATAATTTTGAAAATCGCATATAGCGAAACTCAACTTAAAGATGGTAATACTGTACTTCAGTGAACATTTCAGAGTGAGGATCAACATTTGCAGGTTGTTGAAGAAAATCAGTAGGAGCATTGTCAACGACAATTTGTCATTTGTGCACCACTGCACAGAGTCGCATAATAGCGAAATTTTCTCACACAAAATACAGGCAGTTCAGAATTTTAACGTTAATGTTTTGTTGTGTTTTGTTGATAAAAGCTTAGAAATTGCATCATTATTATGGCAAATTCAAATTCTGATTTTAAAAAAACAAAAATTCTGCTTTTGAAATCGGGAAATCGTGCTTTTTCTGCGAAATTTCGAAAAAGTAAAATGAACATACTTTTTCGCAATAATAGATCATTGTCATCATGTCAGATAGCAACCTGGGGTGTGTAGATCTATTTTGTTTTTTTCTGCAAATTCTGCTTTATTGGGTTGTTTTAATTATTGTCAACGTGTTTGTTATACATGTTGATTAATGATTTTTAAAAGGGTAAGATATTAGATAGTAATAAGGTTTTTTTTTGTTAATAATTAGTTCGATTAGTAAATATTTTGTGCCACAAATCAAAAACCTAACCTATCCTTCATCTGAATTTTTTTGCATTTAGCTAACCTAAGGTTAAATGACTAAATGAGACTATTCTTAGATGGCAGAATGATATTTTAAAATTGTCGGTATTTTGGTTGTTTTCGGTATAACGACCAGGACCGTAGATCGGAAGAGCGTCGT
>JAQIWH010001591.1:0-30479 GCA_034695005.1 Cryptops parisi
CAACAAAAAAGATTTTCTTCTTCTAAGTCAAGTAGAAATAATTTCAGTTAATGGCAAATTTTGAGTTTTGCATGATAGTCAATTTAAAAAAAAAAAAATGAATAAAAGATATTAAAATAAAAAGATATATTTCTTAATGAAACCTTTCCCCTCCCTATCCTTTTTTTGTTTTGTTTTTAAATTGTCAAAAAATGTGATGAACGGTTTTTTTATATTGAAAAAGTTGTATTTTAAATGCTTCTAATTTTGAGTTAAAATAGCAATAAATAGAATTGAAAGAAACGAAAAATACACAAGTTCGTAATAAGCAGCAGCGGAACAATGTAAATTTTTTGTTTCAATGTGTACCGTGGAAAAACAAAACAATATTCACCCAAAGTGTCCATACTTTATAATAGACGGACTTATATTGTATACATTTTTTGTTTTGCACTGTAAAATGCTGATGTTTGCTTTCAAAAGTTTAAAATATAATTTTTGAGACCTTTGAAGCAATTTCCTTCCTTTTGCTAACATCTACATAACAAAAAAGTTTTGATATTAATGTTTAAAAAACAAGGAAAGGTGTTTAATTATGAGATGTTAACATTGTGGATCTTTTTTTTAAAACGACAAATAACTTGAAAACTGGAATTTATGTTTTCTAGTCAAGGCTTTTCTTTTGTTGAAAAGCTTAAGAAAAAACTGAAAATTGAATCGATGCCATGTTAATAAGTAACAAACGCCGAGTTAAATGCAGTGCTTTGAGTTAACCAAAAATTTAGCCATTCATAATGGTTAAAGAAAAATATTTCAAAATTTGAATCTCATCCAAGTTGATAAAAAAAATTGTATTTGTGTGTTAAACACCTTACACGCCATGGGATGTTTATTTTTAACTAACGTAAACCAGTGTTTATGGGTATAGTTATCAGTTTAGATTAGTTAATACAACTTAATAATTTATCATAAAATTGTTTTTGTTAATTTTATCTAACCTAAACTGGTACTCAGTCAGATATGTCACCCTCATACCCATGGCTGGTGTTTAACACACAGTACCGAGTTACATGTACTAATCAGAGTCAATATTGAAGATAGTTACATTTGAATTTTTAGATAAGCAAAACTTGCTGTCTTTATAATTGTAATATTACAACAAAAAATAACGGCCTTTTAGTTTCCCCTGTTGATCACATTTTCACTGACATTCTGTCGAACGTCGTACAGTATTATGGCATCCATTCCCACTGGTTGGTATTTTTAAAAGGAAAAGAAAAAGCATTATCACCCTTTACAAATTTATAACTTTTGTTTTTCTCCCAAGATTTGTCTTCCCCAAACCGTTGGCAAAGGAAGTATTAAGTATTTCATTCAGTGATTACTACTACATGTAATATAGGACTGTATTTTGTATAATCAAAATCCAGTTTTCAAATAAACAAATTTTATGCATGTAGTTAGGTCTGACTTTGGTCAAAATACTCGGCTGACCCCGTCTTGACGTAGTCGGGTTTTTTATGCACCACAATAGTTTTGGTAGTTAACGGTACCACAGGATATTCACCCTTTTCAGACAATACATTGCTTAAATATACAACTTTGTTATTGTCTGAAATACTGTCCAAGGGTTCAGTTGTGTATCACATTCAATATTGTCCATGACATTGCACATCTTTGATGAGTGATGTTGAAGAGAAAGTCATTTATTTACACTATGGTAGCCATGAATTATTCTGATGGCTTTTAATGTTCCTCAAAATCAAATGAGCACGTGATATCAACTGCTTGTACAGGGCATTCCTTAAAAAGGTTTAGTCAAAACCTTTTTAACCAGAATGCTATGCACCAAAATAAAAGTCAATATAAACATGGGTTTGAAATGTTCCCCTTCATAACATGGGATATGAAGTTGAATAAATGTATAGCATAATTGCTGTAAGTATGCAGAATGAATATGCATTTCAGGACCCATGTTTATATGGATTTTTTTGAATGCGTAGCATTAATATTTGACTGATCTTGGAGGGACACTGATCTTGTATTGGAGGTAACGGTTTCGCATTTCACACTTGGTTATTGTTTTAGTGAGCTACATAACCATATTGTCCATATACACAGTTGTACAGTGCAAAACAACTTTCACAAAACAGCTCGTGGTGGGATTTGGTTATTCGTCTGGAATTTGACTGGCCTCGACCTGTTTAGTCGCAGGGATATAAACTTGAAAGTTGAAATTATTTCTTGGAAATGATCCCTAAAAAGGAAATCAAAGCAACGGTTGTGAAAATGAAAAATGAATTTTTGTATTTGTTGATATTTTGTAGACTTACCGGATTGGTGATGATGCAGTCGGTGTTGTTCACGCAGAAAGGATCGTAACGATCAGCACAGATGATCACGTCAGGTAACGGATACAGTTGCAGCGCGTGGTCGTATGGCCAGTAGACGGGCATGACGTGTAGAGGAAGCGGGCACAAATGGCTCTGAGACACGATTGTCTTTGCAAACTGCGAGCGAGAAAAATGGAACATTTCTAATAATGTTAACATTTGGCATTGTTCTGAATCGACCTATCTTACATGGTTAGGAATTTCCCCCTCTCTGGGAAAGTAGATGGCATTGCGGCACATTTTAGTGACGATATCTTCCCGCAATACAACAATTTCTTGCGTACAATACTGAATGCGGCATGGGTTGGTTGCCAAAACTGCTGATGGAACTTTCTTCTTGAAATCCGCTGCTAAGCAAGCAGGAATTGGTCGACTATACATACAAATTATAACATGGTGTTAATTTTTTTCTTTTTCGAAATTAACCAAGGACTCCATCTCACAATATTTTGTTGTGGCAGATCTTGAAAATTGTGAACCACTTTGACATCAGCTTGTTGTCAAAGTAGTTTTTCCAAACTGCAAAGTGCAGCTGAAATTGCAACGTGCTTAACTTGGAAAACTGTTCAAGCAAGAAGGTGAGTGGTTCACAAATTGTGCGACTTGCTACGCCAAACATTGCATGTGAAATGGGGGCCATTGAGCATGTATGGTAAAGATTATAAAGTACCGTGGTAATATCTTGCCTAGGCCTGGGTCCTTAGGTCCAGGTACAAGAACAAACTTGGAATTCTTCACAATTGAAGGATACGTGCAAATGATGTCTGCTAATGCTTTTAAGCCAGCTATTTCAACAAATAATACAACTCATCAAAAAAATTATAATTTAAAGCTTCATGTTCAATAAGTACGAGCATACCTTTAAGTTGAGTCGCATCCGAGTTTCCAGTGTAGGATGACAAAAAATTGCCAATTAAGATGAAACAAAGAGCTGGGTTTTGGGAAAAACCATCAAATAACGATTTTAATTTGTCCAGTACCTAAAAGATGTATACATATAATCATTGAGCAAGAAATTTCAATTCGAGGAAAAAAATAGCCGAATAGTACAATGGAAAGCTTACCTTCAACTCGTTCAGCCATACATCCGAAATAACAACAAACACGGCATCTTCGTTTTCCTGCTCGAGCCCTTTCAATTGCGTAGACGCTTTACCACAAATATTGGATGGCCCGCCAAAAAAGTTCTTATTTCCAAAATAAGAACTGAGAAAATAAGTAAAAATAAGCTCTTTCACATCTTTTGCTACGAGTACTATATATACTGTTAGTTCGATTCAAAACCCTGCTTTCAATATACCGTGTGGAATTGGCCGATTCTGCAGGTGGAAAACCTAATGCGTTGACGTGAAATACCCCATCATCGTAAGTGCCTTCAGCTAGCACGAAACAATTTTCCGTGATCAGTCCAATATGGAAATTGTATGGCATGTTAAAGAAAATTTTCATTGTCAGCGATAGCTGAAGTGAGTCTACGCTCGCTCAAGCTTATGTATGAATCATTAAGTCTGGACCCATAGAAGTACCTAATAACAGTGGAATCGGGTTATTATGATCACTTTGAGACTATTGCTTTTTTGATAACAATAACCGGCTGATAACAAACACATAAAACTGTGTTGGGACCGATTGTTAACATTATCCGTCGTTATAATAACCAGATTCCACTGTATTACTATTTCCAAATATAAGGAAACTGGATCCAGACTTGCAGAATAGATGCATTTTTGCATTAACTGTAAGTCTGTAATATTTCACTGTAGGTTCATTTTTCCTTAAAACTTTTACAAGTCAACCGAAAATGATACAAAGTTATATAAGAATAATCAGTCATTGTCACAATAGAAGAGCAAAATAGGTGCTAAACTGAATGCTGTGTAAAAAATGTTCAACTCCTGTACATGTACTAAATAAAAGGATATTGTGCTGCTTAAATTCAAGGGTACGGCTCCAGTGATATCTTCAATGAAAAACTTTCCCTAAAAGATATAAAAGTCAATTACCAAGAGCTGCAGGGAATACACTGATACTAACACTCACAATGCTACAACAAACATGTCACCTCTTTGAGTTGGGTCAACATTCCCAAGACAAGAATGTCTCCCAACCTGGACGTCGATGCCAATAAGTATTCGACCGTCTTGAGCTCGAATTTTTTAGCATCTTTGTCAGGCACGGCACCTGGAACTGGTGGCAAGAACAGTTCGTGCCGCGCCGTTCTTTGCTGCAATATCGTGTATCGGTTGCGAAAAAGATCAGCTTTGCTGGTGGCGTTCCCCAACAGGTTCAACTCTGGTCCAGCGTAAGGCTCCAGCTTTTTTCGTTCATTTGCATATACAAATCTGTTGCAACAAAACATCATGAGCTTCCTAATAAAATAGCACTTTATATATATCAAGTATATAGTGTGGAATGAGTAAACATTGTACTTTGGAATGGTGAATGCATCGATGATGTTGAGTATAGTATCCACGTTGGAAGTTTCATACTGTTGACAGCTCAAGATGACTTCTTGTACAACATCCAATGTCAGTATAGGAGATTCTAGTGGTTGCTGTTGCAGTAGGTCCAGGATGTTGTCGAACCATTTTTCTGGTTCGTCTTCCGACGCATACTCGATTAGTGCATTTGTCGCTTCACTAAAGGACAAAATAAAATTGATTAATTGTTATAAAGCTAATCGTGACAGTACCACATGTTAAATTAACGAATTGAAGTACAGTAGTTTTTTTTTAAATTTAACATGTATCGGACCAGCGGGTGTCGGATTACTGGGTTTTGAGAACAAATCGCTGTTTATTAATACATCAACTTAGCAAAACTACCATACAATACAGGGTACTGTACATACAAAGTATCAAAACAAGAAAAAACTGTGTACAGCAGTTAGTTGTTAAGTCCATCTTCAATATCATTGCATTGCATACGAAATTCGTGGATTATTTTGTTGTTCTTTTGCGTTTAAACTTTTAAAGACAGTTTCGTGTACCCACTTGCTACCTGCCGTGAAAGCGTTGCCACTGAAAAACCGCCTTAAGAGCGGAGCAAGTGCCCAAATTAATGAAGTGAATATGATGAAAATACGGTTAACAAGGTACCGTAATATTACTGTATACCTACTAATCTTTTATAAGCTGCAACTAAGTTTTAGCTTGCAAAATGGGTTTTAAACAACAACATTAATTAAAAGTCTATTTTTTTTTTTTTGCGTTACGATACCTGTTCAGCGTGTATCCATGGGATTTGAAGAAGTTTAGACAATATCGTTTCACAGGATTTGCCATCTTATAAAACGCATAGCCCAGTGAAGAGAATCGGTTTATATTTGTGTATTTTAACACAAATTATACGATTGCATTGCGGTCTCCGGTGGTAAGCACATGTGCATGTCAACAAAAGTTCCCGCGAAAACATTCAAAACGTCACTTCCGGTGCGGAAATCACGCTATAATTTGTATTTATAAACGCGTGATTTTTATTATATTGTATGTATAGTTTTTTTTTCATACAAAAAACAAAACTGAAGTTTGAAGAATAGCAGTTTAATTAGAGTTTTATTATTTTATTTTATAGATTTATGACATGAATCTTTTTCAGGTGTCTTTATTCAAGTTTTTTTTTTTGTTGTCATCTGCTCTGCAGCCATCAACAAAATAACTCAAAATACTACATCACTGTTAGTAAATAGTTTTAAAGATTAGATAAAAAGGGGGACATCGATTTTGTTATCGACTGTTCTGAATGATGAAAGAAACTGATTTTTCTAGTCGATTACTGCTGTGTGACATTGTGCTCTGAGTGGGTAGAACAACATTAAAGTAGCGCTTAAAAACCTTCTCCAACGTCGCTGATACATCCACCAATCGGAACAACTCACAGAACTTCATTTATTAAATACAATTTTATTGTCAGCTGGATTTCTATTGGTTGCATTGGTTGGTATTTAAGCGCTCATTGTTTCCTCCGTCGATCAGCAGCGGCGAAGAGGCGAACGATCGCTCGGATCACGTGACAGGTCAGTGATTTCTTATTGGCCGGCGATTGGCTTCCGTCTAGCGAACAAGAAAATGGCTACCTGGTGAATCGAATCCCAGCTGAATGTTCTTTGTTGACTCCCATCACAACATCGACCCCGGTCCTCGCTGAAATGTCCGCCACCTCGTTGCGAGCCGCTCGCCACGGAGTGCGAAGATCACGACGCCGAGGAACCAAACGATGCGTCGTGCCCACGAAAGCTGCTGCAGCAGGTAAACCGTCGTCCCCCCGACAAATGCTCAGCTCTTGTACTCACTACTAAGCCATAGTAGTAGTAATAGTAGTGGTACATACTACTTAAGAAGGCTGCTACACTAACTCAATCTTGGTCATCGCGAGATTGATGGATTATTTTAAGAAACAACGCGACAATCCATATAGGGACTTTTTTAATCTTTGGCTTCCTTTCTCTATTGTCTTTGCGTTAGAAATCAGTTGCGTTGACTCGCTATCAGCTGCAGTATAGCGAGCTGTGCAAAAAAAAAGAGGAAGAATGTATGTATGTAAATAATGTGTGTGTGTGGGGAATGCCTGACATCAAAAGGATTGGCCCTTTTTTTTGTTTACCTAAAACTGAGATTATTATTGTTTGGAATTAACGTGGAATGGGTGGACTTTGGCGAATGAATCGTGGAAATGGATTGACACGTTCTTGAGTTTAAGATTGAAAGGCGATTGGGGCTTCATTGTTTTGATCGGGTAGGAGCAATAAAATGCTCCATTTTGGACCAGGGGGCAAGTTGTCCGAGTGGCGAAGAAAAAAACGATAAACAAGCGACAGCAGCTGTCATTAGCATTGGCTAACTTGTCACATCGATGGTCGGGATGATTTACATTTTTTTGTTCTTTCTTCTCTCGGTGCGATACAGAGAGAATCGGACCGGGAGGAGGAGGAGGTGACGTAGGTTTTCCTTCATTGCCTATTTTCAGAGGTGATGGATGGCGAATTTTTTGTTGCTCGATAAAAGATACTTATCACTGTCGTGTGTCTCCTCATCACTGATTTGCAGATTGGGAAAGCGGATTGGATCAAGGGTGCTAAGGGGATGGCACGTCGAATTGGGGAATCGTTAGGTTGAAAAAGAATGTCTTGTATCGGAAATTGTTGCGAAGCTTTTATGTCATTGTGACGGTTTTTACACAAGGCGACCGAGCCAGCAACGTGATGCATGTGAAAGGCCTCGGAAGATTTGTGGGCTGTGATTTATTTATTTATATATATATATTTTTTTTTGGGCTTAAAATTAAGTAACATTGTTATAGTATGCGAGAGAAGTGACTGTGCAGTAAAATTGCTGGTTTTTGTTTTTGTTTTGATTTTAGAATGTGGAAAATATTGAATTGGAAAATAATTGAATGAAAATCAATCATTGAAAACGAAAAGCATAATAAAAAATATAAGAGGTGATTCTTGTATACGATTTCTTTGAACTTAACAGGACTCATCAATGATTTGTCGAGTATCACTTAAGTGTTACAGTTACAGTAACATAAAACGTTCTTTTTGCAATGGAATCTGGTTATTATAACCATTGGATAATGTTACCAATCAACTTGTAATCAGTAGGTTCCAAAACACTGTTTAAAGTTCTCTATTCATTTTTTTATTAATGTTATCAGTCGGTTAATGTTATCAAAAAAAGTACTGGGTTCCAAAGTTATCATAATAATGGAATTTCGCTGTATCACCAGAAAAGTTGACCGTGAAATTACTGGTTTTGTTTATTTTGAATTTGGAATGTAGACATGATATAATTACAGTACTGATACATGAATGAAGATAAAAATCAATGAAAAAATTATTATAAAAGATTTGGAGTCCAATTTTGTATGTGATTTCTTAATTAATATCAGGGTGTTTGTGTTTTTTTTCAGCAATATTGGAAAGTCATTTATAGAAGTAATTGATTGCACTAACGACAACGAGCCACACTAATAATAGTGTTATGTTCAGCTTATTGATTTGTTCGGATCATCGAATGTTGTCATGAATTAGTTCTTAATGCATTGTGAATTTTTAATATATTGCCATTCATGTACAACATGACACTATTTGTTGTCTTCATTTGTATGTTGTTTAAACTTATTCCAAGACATCCAATATACTCAAACTAACTTGTTCAAAAGTTCCGTGAATCAAGTGTTTATTTGGAGCACAATAACAAGTTATTTAGTGATTGTTGTCCCAGTTCATAATATTTTGTTAGGATAATTGATCAGCAATAGGAGTCGATACAAAACGTCACTACTTACATTTATATAGGCTACAATGGAATTTAAAACGTGCATTTTAACATTGTCATTATTGTATACAGCAGTGTATATGACAGTAAAAATGCAAATAGTACATTTTAACAAATGTTTATTTTAGTTATAGGTAATCAATTTTGTGAGTGATAAGTCACTATTACTACCTTACAATCTATGTATGGAGAAATTTAAAACACATTTTAACATTGTCATTTTACATACAGTATATGTTTACATGTGACAACAAATGTAATCGGTTTGAAGAAAAAAACAAACAGCTTTTAAGTTTTTGATATTTTTATAAAATAATACTGTTACAGAGTTATTTTTGGTGGTGAGAATGATGTTCAGTTAAAATTGATTTAGGGAGCTTCAACACCAGTCATCATCACTTTCTCGGTATGGTGATTTACATTTCCGTAATGAATGATAGTATGTAATCTAGTGAATCGTTAACGTGTCTGTGATTTTTATCACTTAAATCATTAGTTGGTGTGTAGTTATTCTCTTTTTTTTTTTAATTTCTTTTTTTTTCTATCCACCCTGAATGTTTTGACAGGTGCATCTAGCAGTTGAAGTGTTTTGAAAGGTCTCAAACGCAGTTTTCATTGTAAAACACAAAAACGTTTTGGGAACCGTTGCATGTTATTAACTCGTTAGCCGTATTACTATCTGGAGACTGAAAACTAACCAGGAACGATATTTTTATTTGGAATCGTCAGTAGGAGAGAAACAAAGTTTGGCATGTGTAAGAGGAATAACAGCTGATAAACATATTTATAGAAATGATAGCAAAGTCAACTGCAAAAATGAGAATTGATAATGTGTGTGTGTGAGAAAGGAAGATATTTTTTAGGGCATGCCATGGTGTGATGTTGTAAAGATAATTTTCTGTGCATCGCAGTTTATACACTCCCGGTCAGCTGATGCGATGACATGAGTATCGTGTAATGAAATTCGAACGTCGTAATTAGTAATAAATAAAAGATGAAACAATTGCGACTTGACCACAAAAAAAAAAACAAATATTTGGAGTTTTTTTTAAACCAGAATACATGCAAACAAATTGTGTTCCTTTTATTTGGGTATAGAACAAGAAGCGAAAGAAAGTTGGTGACAAGGTTTCGAGCGGATCATCTTATTTTGGAACAAAAAGATCTTGACAAGTAATAAAAGTCAACGCTAATAGTGCCAGACTAGTGGCGATCATTCCAGGATTATTTTAGCAAAGTTAATGGTAGCCACATGAAAAAATGTGTTTGTTGAACAATTTTTTTTTCATGTTTTGCTTACTCGGTTAGAAGCTCAATGTTACTACTACTACTACTACTACTACTACTACTACTACTACTACTGCATGTACTACTAACTTTCACGTTTTCAATTCTTAGGACACGATGTGGCCTTTTTGGAACTCTTACTGTTGATTCAGTTCAATTAAATACTTTATTTGGGGGGTAAGGAGTCAACACACCAAATACGTTCCAACTTGATAAAAGTCTAGTGATCTAAGTCGGGAAAGAATGTTTAGAAGGAAGTTCTCTCTTCTTTGCAAAAGTGTGTGTGTGTGTGTATATTTTAAGGAACTGGTTTGTTTGTCTATAATCTATTGGTTTGCCAGCCAATGCTGTGTGTATTGTGCGGTGGGTTTGTGGTTGACCACCACAGCCAAATTGTAAACCGTCTGGACTTGATGTCCCTTTTGAGAACCTTTCATAGAGTGTGGAGATGTAACGATTTAATTGTTTTTTTTTCGTGATGGTTAATTTTAAACGTTTATTTGTAGCAACACCCCCATTGGTGTTTATAAATTTTGTTTCGAGCGTTTTTATTTTTTTATGTTTTTGGATAAGGATGCTTTAATACAGTGGAATCCGGTTATTATAATCACGGACAATGTTATCTGCTATTGTTATAATCAGTCGGTCCCAAAACACTATTTAGGCGTCTACTTTTATTCACTGTTTAAAGTTATCTCTAGAGAGCACTAGTCCCAAAGTGATCACAATAACTGGATTTGACTGTATTTTATTGCATGAGAATTATATTGACATTTTCAGTTAATATAAAGATAAACAACTTCAAAAATTTGTTGTTTAACACATTCGAGGCTTTATGGTGGCGATGAACGAATTCATTCATCAAAATTCAGGAAGTGAATTAAGTTTTAAAAATTGGAAGGAATTTGAAACTGACAAGTTGTGATACTCGACTACAAAGAGATTTTGTGTTGTTGCCCACGAAATTAACTCCCTGCAAAAGGAATGCTTTTGTTTAATGCCTTATAAACGGTTTATAACAGCTAAAAGTATAGTGTAAGAGCTCTCTAATATGATGTTTATATATTTATAAAGGATTAAAAGAAAACATGTTTTGATACTCGAACTTTATGAATACAGAGCTAGAATGCAGATGTATCAAAATTGTATTCCGAAGTTAACACGTATTTCTTTACAGTAGCTAAGATTAGGTCTTAGGATGTACTTTGTGATTTAATTGGATTCGTATCGCATGCTTGTGGATACCATCCAATTACTACAAATACTGCAATTACTTTAAAAGTGGTGATTATTTCGTGGAATAGTTTTATTTAAATAGCTTAGTTGCATTTGCTGGATATGTTTTAATTTAGGAAATGTATATCAAATAAGGAAATTGAACAAGTAGTGCACACATAGGAAATACGGTTTGTTGAAATGTGTGTACTTGCAGTTTCTTTGTAGCAGGAGTTAATGATGTACAAAAAAATGGTGCCAAATCAACATCGCAGTTTTGCTAATTTATTGATTGTTTTTATGCTGTTTTTATGGAGTGTATTTGCGTACATGACTATTCTTATTTTAATTTATTTATTATTTTATGAAAGCTGAAAAGAATCGAAACTTTAGTGGTTAAAATGGAGTAGAATGGAGGTTTGTCATTTATGGTTGGCATTAAAAACAGTTTCATTATTATGTTGCTATGAACTATACTGCATTACATGTGTGAAGCAAACTGTAAGCGACATGTAGGCTACTGTACAGCTTGAATGTTTTTTTGGGGAATAATAATTATTATCAGAGTTGTTTCGATCAATAGTTTAATTAGTTGACCTTTGAGTATGGTCTATCTTAATTGCTGTAAGGATAAGTCAAAATATCCTGACTATAATTGACAAATTCAAATATACATTTTCTTAACATATATCCTACAAAGATTAAGATGGACCATACCCAAGGGTTAACTAATTAAACTGCCTATTAAACTAATAGGCTTGTACTAATTAGTACAAGTCTGATTATTATTAATAATTTTATTTCATCTCAAACATGAGTCAATAATTGGAAAAAAAAATGGATGATGAACATTACAGTATTCATAATGTAAATCACACAAACAAGAAACATTGAAGGTTAGATTTAATACTATATGCATAATAATCTTTTTTTATCAAATTGTAATCTGTAATATTGTTGGAGTGTTAGTGAAAGGTACAGTTATCCCTGAATCCACTGTTTTGTTAACCTCATATTTTATTACGTGTGGTTGGTAAGTTTTTGTTTCGATTGGTAGAATTTTTGTCGATTTCGAAAATTTGTTCAAAAAGCAAATGATAAATAACAATACATGAATTGTTCTCAAACATTAGTTTTACAGTACGGTATATCGTATTTCATTCTACTAGATGGTGTTACTTTTCCCATGGATAATATTTTTTACTTGAGTTATAGATGGTATTACATTATCACCTCTGGATAGTATCACATCTGTTTGACACATTGCAGTGAAGATGAGTTTATTATAAAATTAACTATTATTTTGTTTTATTTTATCAAACTTTTGAACCAGTACAAAACAAAATTTAAATTTTTTAAAAATTATTAATTTATTAATTTATTTGCTCAATATGAGCTCCTAAACATTCCAAATGTGCTATGAAGAATGAATGTGCAAAAAAAGCAAGAAAATGTTATGTATGATGTAGGCCTACTGCATGCGGTTTTCATTTGTCTACTCTTCCTTGCTATTGTTTTGGTGACTTTGTTACAGTTTAGGAACACTAAGCGTTGACAATTTGTGATTACATTACTTATCAAGAACAGACACATTTTTCATTGAGAATCTTCATTCAGCCTTCTTGTTTAATCGTGCGTAAGATAGCTCAATATCTTGCTTGTGAACCTTTGTTATCACACAAGAACTGGCAGCACTTGCCTGATAACAAAGGTTGACAGGTAAGATTGAACTCTGCATATAGTCTATGACGATGTCACCTTCCTAATTGGAACATCAGTTTTTAAGATTTTTTTTATTTATTTATTTCAGGATTACTTTTGGCGGATAGCTGCCCAGCATCATGCACACTCTCGTCATCTCATCATCCTCCATATGATTTAAGACGGAAATCTCCTTCTCAAGATGGATCTGGCCCCAGTTGTAGTGGTGGATGTCCACTTCCAGCACGCAAGCGCTCACGTAAATCCTGCTCCAGTTTTGGATCTGTAGAAGGCAAATGTCATTTTAATGTATTGCAGCTCTAGTAAAAAAAAAAGAGGCTTCATTTTAATGTTCATTATTCAACAGCTCTCTTTATCATTGCATCTTAAGTATCATGAACATAGCCATCATTGTATGTTTATCATACAAAAGTTTCAGAAAAATATGACCACAAAGAACTTCCATCTAAATGTGTCTCCAGTAGGTTTAACTAGGATTATAGCATCATACCCCATTAATGTGGCAGGTTAGGGACCTGACTAGCGCCATTAAAGTGAAAACCACCCTAAAACGAAGCAATGTTTTTTTTTTCACTCACCAATGCATATAAAAGCCAAATAACATTAGTAGGGCCTACTATATGTACTTGAATGTACTACACTTGTACATATACATAAACATAGTATAGTATTTACTGGGTTTCTCTAAAGAAAATTGACAAGGATAAAATGGCTTTGACAAGGTCATAACTAACGAATAATAATACAGGAACGGGCTGTGCATCAATTAACAGAAAAACCCTGCACGTTTCATTGGACAGTTACAAAGACTCTGTGTGGGAATGGCAACGTGACATAGATCCAGGCAAAAATCCATATGTATTGCTGCATGACACCAGGGGCAGGTTTTCTCAGGGTCCTCCTGCTTCATAAAATTATTCCATCGTCATTCCTGTAATTTTCGATTCAATGAAGTCTGAGGGCCAACTGACAGCTGTATGGTCAGTTGGTTCTCTCCACGGCAAAGCTTTCTGATGTGGGAGCGTCATTTTGCTACAATGGGTTTTCTAGTGGCGCATGTGCAAACCATCAATTGCACACCAATACGTTATGAAGCGGCTTTTCTGTCAATTGGTTCATGGTATGCGTTTGTATTATTAGTATTCGTTGCTTACAGTACAGATTGTAAAGAAGTTTTTGAAACACTCTGTAGGCTATTAATAGTAAAAGTACATCATATTCAGTAGGCCTATCTGAAATATTTGGTGCTGCTGAAAAACTGCCTTAAGAGAAGAGCAAGTATCCAAATAAAATTAATATAATTGAAGGGCTCCATGCATCATACGTATTGATTGTGGCACTGTTCATTGGCATTCTTTGGTACAAACACACTATTCTATTTCGTTTGCAATTTTGTCTTTGATTATTGCGATTCACTTTCCCCAAGCGAAACTGCATTGGAATTTTGCATTCGCCATTGAAAATCGTATTCTGGGCAATGTCACAAATTCCAATGGTAAGCCACGTTTTTAAAATTGTTCAGGGGAGCTGTTTTTCTGGTGAGAAACTCCATAGCGTACCATATTAAGCAGCAAGATAATTCGCTATGTTATGATGTTATTTTCTGGAAAACCCAGGAAGTGGTAAAGTAATAAACTAGAAACAGTACTGAGGAACTGTTTGATGTAAAGATATCAGCTTTTGAAAAGTGTGGTTTATCATTATGCTGCACGGAGCCCTTCAATTGAAACTAAACATTAGGGTAGACTCTGTGCGTTAGCAAAGCACCATAAAGTTGGGTATCACTGTGCTAACTAAATTGTCGATAATCATTTTGAATTGGTGAATTTTAAATAGTGGTTGATGAGTTCACTTGTACAGGTTGAGTTAAAAATATTTTTTTATGTGGATAAGGCAAAGTTAAGAATTTTTATTCTTTCATTTTGAACAGCACGCATTGAGGAACCATGGAACATATATAGGCACTTATTCAGTTTTTTGTTGATACTTTTTTGTGTTTGTCGAGGTATTTATTATAGTGGTAGATCAAGGAATGTCTCAAGAAGGTCTCTGGTAATGAAACATGCAGATCGCAGACGTAGTTAACCACCTATGGACGTCTTGATGCATTTTGAAGGTGTTTGTTCGGTTTCAGGGAGCGGGCTGTTCAACTGTGCCAAAATACCTTTAAGATGTTTGTTCGGGTACAAGTCCTGTAGTGCCAAAGCGCCGTCAAATGTTGGCTACGTTTGCAGAACTCATCTTTTTACCACCTTGACTTCGATTCCTTGATCTAATGCTATGATAAGTGCCTCAACAAATGAGGCAACGACATTAAAAATAGACTGAATATGAGTTATGATGAGAATACGATATCTTTATGATGTGTTCCGTATTATAACTTACTGTTCAAAATAATAATAATAATAAAAGAATCTCTTATTTTTAGATTTTTCTTCATAGATTTTGATTACCATAGTTATCATCTTAGAATTAGTTCACAATTGCTAATGGTTTGATTACTTTTAGTTAGTTAAAAATATAATAGATTTGAAATGAATAAGTACAGGGATAAGGAAGTCAAAGAATAGTAGCTGTGCAATTGTATTTTTTTTTCACTTTGTTTTAAAATATGCAAAAGGTAGGCTAGTTGTTGTAACATTAGTTTTCCTTGTTACATGAGTACTAGGTTCAATGACTCAGTTCAAACAACACTGGAATGGAGCACAATTTTTTTACATTAGTGATATTTATAAGGGGATTCTCAGTATTTATTCCTCGTTAACCATGGGTTGTTTTTTTTTTTCAATAAATGTAGTTTCCAACTTTTTTGTTACGATTAGAATTTTTTTTTTTAATTTGAGAATTTATTGAAAGGTAAATGGGTAAACACTACAAGTTGATTGCTTGCCAGTGGTAATTTACATCTTACATCTTACGTAATACTACACTGGTGGATTTAAAGGGGTAGGGGTTCAAAAACCTCTCCCCCAACATTTTTTGTTTATTGACGAGTTTGTATGGATGTTTTCATGAAAAAAAAGAGGCAAAAACAGCTAATTTACGTGTGTTTTGGGGTCTAAACACTCATTTGGAGGTTGATTTTCCACGAAAACAATGTAATTCTTAGACATATTAGTCAAAAAAATTCAGGTGTACAACCTCCCCCCCCCTCTTAGAAGTTCGTATACTAGATGGTGTTACTTCCTCTGTAAATATTTTCATCATAGATTACCACCTATGAGTACAGTACAGTTTTATCTGGAAGATTATCTAGAGTGAAGATAAGTTTATTAGAAAATACGGATAACCCTGTGCCTATCAATGGGACTAAGCGCCCGTGTTAGTTTCTAGTTCATGCCTTTGAACAAATGTTATCCAATAGATAAAAACGTAGACAACGGTTTTATACTATGAGCTGCTCCAGGAATTAATCGGATGTGCTAGTTGACAACATTGAGCATGTCCAGTCTTGATGTTACGCTATTCGGCTTAGATTCGTAAACCGAACTGGTTCATTGAAATCATTACTAAGCCTAGGTGGTGCTCTACTTCTGTGTTCCAAAGTTGGATTTAACTTTCAAGAACACCGTGGACAATAACTGTATTTCAAACTTTGCGAATATAATTGCTGTGTTAAAAAGTACAGAAATGCTTTTCAGACAGTTGTTTCCCATTTTGCATTAGATCATAATTGAACATTCGTTGTTCTTATGGCATTTCTTTATTGCAATTGCATGGGTTACGCAATTTAGTTTTTAACACTTTATATGATTTTCAGTTCAATATACTCTGGTTTACGAACATTTTTGCAAGCACGTTAAACAAACACCACTTTTGTTTATTGTGCAGCATAAGTCTCGGATTACGAACGAGTTTTGAATTCCATTTTTTTTTGCTATATACTCATTTTTGGAACTACTTTGTGGTTGTGTTGACAAACTTAAAGCAGTTAATAGCTATTAATTTTATTTTATTTTTTTTTAAAAAGTATATAGTTTTTATAGTGGTAGTCAATAGGGTTTTTCACAAAGATTCCATACACAGTTTTATTTCGAGCAATCATCGGAGTTATCGTGGAAGATTAAACCACAACTATTTGTTTGATTTTACACAAAATTTAATGCGTTTTCAAACACATGCATAGTTTATTTTTGAATTAAAGAAAGTTGCTTTAATTTTAAGACTTAACTTAAATGCTAACAAAAAATGTTTTACAAAATTGAAAATCATTTACTTATGCTGACTGGATATCTTAACTAACACAAAAACTCCTTCCTACATTTTACCCCCCTTCTAAAGAGTGGTAAGGAGTAAGTGAAGATATTCCATTTTTTAATCATTCAACTAGTCTTAGCATTTAATTAGTTTTAGAAATTATGTATATAAGGGTAGGGGAACGTGCTATTTAAAGTTGCACTGTAATAATTACTGTGTAAACATAGGTTATTCAAATAGTTGATTAATATTTTTGTTTACTACACAGTTCTCTCTCATCTGCAGTTTTGTTGATAAATTACCATTTTTTAGTATTTTGTATTTTTTTTTGTGGAAGATTTTTAGTTTATGAATTCCATTAAACAAATGATAGTTTGTGCCATTAAATTGCCTGCCACAGTTAGTTTTCAATGTACTTCACTAGATGGCGTTACTTTTTCTATAGATAATATGTTCGTCATAGATGGTAGTCTATGGTACTCTGATTAGTTACATGGTACTTGGTACTTTCATACTGTAGTAGTGAAGATTACTGCATTGTGTTTTATATTTGATTAATCCAATATGGCCTCTAAAAATGTTTTAAAAAATAGTGCTCCAAGTAAGAACAAGAAATTTATGTCGCTGTTTGATGCAATTTTCATTATTTTTCTTCCGATCTCTTGCTTTATGTTGGATCTTGGTTGTCTTAACCAAAGCTGCAGTACTTGCCAGGAATTTTAACTCTGGCATATATTGAGGAATTACTGTATTTTAAATTTCTTATATAAATGCATAACTCTTATTGTCTCTTGTGATATGCAGGGTTTATGATTTCCTATTTTATTTTTAAGTGGGTATAGTGTGAGCTCAATCATGTTCATGCGTAATCATCATCAGTATTGAAAAACGTCACTAATCAACAGTGTTACGACTGTCAAACAGACATGTTGGAGTTCACTGTACAGTTAAAATGTTTTTAATGCTATACAGATGCTATAACTGAAGGGACTCTTTAATTTTATTTATTTCATTAATTGGCTATTGTGTGATTCATTTGCTGCAGGTTTTGTTTATGAGCTAAGACAGTACATGTACAATATGTCATGCATCAGAGCATCATTTAACATAGACACTAGGTGACAAACTTGTCGCCCAGTGAAAATAATTAGTCATTGGGCAACAGCATTCAACATTGAATAAAATCATATAGAATATTAAGATTTGAAAGATTTGATAAAAAAAAGTGCAATGTTTTTTCGTGCTACCTAAAATAGGGCAAAATAGTTTTTCGATCTCAGAAAGTGGGAAAACTGAGATTTGTCACCCAATGAAAAATTTGTTTGAAAATTGCTCTGCCATGCATAGATTAAGTGAAGGATTTCTGATTTTTAATGCAACTCTTCTTTTGATGATATTGTAGGTAGCGGAACGGCTGCTCAGTATTTGCAGTATGATTTACCCGATGAAGTGCTTATTTCAATCTTTTCATACCTTCTTGAACAAGATTTATGTCGTGTAGCCCAAGTATGCAAAAGGTTCCATAGCATCAGCAACGATTCCGAGTTATGGTAGGCATCCTGTACTCTTCCTCTCTATCAGAGTGTACGGTGCACGACCTCATAGTTATATTTATTAAAAGTACAGTAACGTAATTCGGTCGTCGATACAGAGGTTTTCCTGTGCCGTTCAATTTTGCACTTTTAGATTTTTCTGATTGCAACGTTTTACATTGATGCCCCCGTTTCTTTTCCAATGCAGGAAAAGCTTATTTCAAAATGTTTATGAATATGATCTTCCACTTTTTCATACCGAAAATTGTAAATTTGAGTTCATACAAGCTGAAGAAGCCGAATATGAGAATCCATGGAAAGAAAGTTTTAAGCAGCTGGTAATTTGCTTTCCACGATTAAAAAGTTGTTATATTTCAAATAGGGATAATGATTTTCTTAAATGGATTTTATTTGTTTTCAGTATCGAGGTTTACACGTTCGTCCTGGATATCAAGAATTATATGAAAACAATCCTGCCAGGTATCGTGGAAGAAATATAATGGTGAGAACCATTTCAGTTATAGTAATAGTAACTTGTGGTGATATGTGTATGCAAAAACACATTAAAATACACAAAAATGTGTATTTTTACACTTCATGTTTTTCTTCATTTGCAGTATTTTGAAACAATTGAATCTGCATTTAATTATTCAGAAGAAGTAGAAAATCCCATCGTATTTATACATACTGGAATTTATCAAGGAGAATTTTTAGTTATTGATACCAATGTAGCACTTATTGGAGCAGGTAACTTTGAATGTCTAATTATTTAACACGAGTAGTTGAAGAGAAGTACAGGAAGTCCTTTGGTTTATATAATTTTCGTAATATGCGATATCAGATGTCCTTGCATAGGCTAGAATTTATTTCACCATCATGTGATTTTGTGTGGTGGTAAATCACTAACTGATGACACTGAAGTTTTACAATTTCATGACGGTTGCATGCAATTTAAATTGCAATCCTAATACATGCAATTTCACGTGGGGTTTTGCATAGAATGTAACCCTCACATGAATCAAGGACTTCTTGTACATCTATTTGAATGACTATATTAAATTTTTGTTTTTTTTACCAATTGTCATTTTTTTTTAGCATCAGGAAATGTTGCCGAGAATGTAATTTTAGAACGGGTAACCGACTCATCAACCATCATGTTTGTGGATGGTGCTCGTGAGGCGTGCCTTGCATATGTTACTCTCAAGTTCTCTCCTGACCTCACATCATCAGTCCCTCACCATAAACATTATTGCCTAGAGATCACAGAGAACTGCTCTCCATGTATAGATCATTGTATTATCCGCAGCTCTTCAGTTGGTGAGCTTATGTTTTAGTTGATTGAACTTCAAATGCGATTAGAATACAGGCAAATCTCGGTTTATGGACACCCGATTTTTAGAGTCATTTGCCATAATGAAACGATGAACGATACTTACAAATATCTTATATATTTATTCTACATTATGTAGTGTATACAATAGACCATATTGCATGTATACATTATAGGAAAACATTGTATTGATTTTTTTTTATGATCAGTACATTGTTTTAATGCTCTAAAATGGCTGCTAACATAAGCAATACATTTTGTCTTGGAAATGCTAGATATACAACGAACAACGAATCGGAATGGAACTTGTTCGTAAACTGGGCGTTGCCTGTCTAGGATCATCTTCAAAGGAATAACTAATTATTTTTTTTTAAATTGCATACACTAAATCTTATTTTTAATAGTAAGGCATTGTTGATTATTTGTTTACCGGTTTATTTTATGGTATTGACCTTTATAATTACGAAGTAATTTCCTTTGCAGTGACCCTGTATAAAGATATATTTCAAGCTATGTATTTAAAATCAGCATAATAATTGTTATCATTGTTTGATTATTAGTTGGTGCAGCTGTTTGCGTTAGTGGGCGAGGGGCAGAACCCACAATTAGAAATTGTGATATTAGTGACTGTGAAAATGTAGGTCTCTATGTCACAGACTATGCTCAGGGTATCTACGAAGATAACGAAATCAGTCGCAATGCTCTTGCTGGCATTTGGGTCAAGAATTATGCCAACCCCATCATGAGGAGAAATCACATACATCATGGACGAGACGTGGGGATCTTCACATTTGATAATGGTCAGGTATGTGAACTTTCCAGCTGTAGGTTACTCCTTTTTTTTAACCTTTTTAAGGTTTTGAGCATTCGTGTGTTGGTGTCAATCGAATGTCATTTGTGGTGTCAATCGAATGTTGCTCGTGGTGCTAATCGAATGTCGTTTTAGGGTTATTTCGAAGAGAACGACATCCACAACAACAGGATAGCAGGATTTGAAGTCAAAGCCGGTGCCAACCCCACTGTAGTTCGTTGTGAAATTCATCATGGGCAAACGGGGGGAATATACGTTCATGAAAATGGCAGGGGCCAGTTCATTGAAAACAAAATTCACTCCAATAATTTCGCTGGAGTGTGGATCACTTCGAATAGTGATCCTACAATCAGGTGTGTTTTGAACTTGGCAGTTTCATAGCAGAATTTGTATTACAGCGAACTCTTGGTTTAATGCAACTTTAATTTATGAACTTTTGCAATAACGAATGTCACTAATTTTAAAATATTTTGGTGTTTATTTTTATTATATTATTTAAAGTTAAGTATTGTGTATAATAAATCATAATATATATATATATATATACACATCATAATAAAACTTATTATAATCAATGTGAAGTTTAGTGCTTAGTTTTAATGCTTTAAAATGACAACGTATACAAACATTGTAAAAGTTTAGGAATGCAAGGTACATATAACTGAACATCATCTTGGAATTGAACTTGTTCATAAACCAAGAGTTGCCAGTATGTGAAAAAGTTGCCAACGGTTTTTATTCATCTATTTATTATTATTTTTTTTGGATATCCACAGGCGAAATGATATTTATAATGGACATCAAGGCGGTGTGTACATATTTGGTGAAGGCAGAGGCCTCATAGAACACAACAATATTTATGGTAATAGTATTTGAATATAATAATTTTTTTTACTATTACATGTTTTGTGTATTATGTCTATTAATGCATAATTTGTACAACCCTCAGGTAATGCACTAGCAGGAATTCAGATTAGAACAAATAGCGATCCAATTGTTCGGCATAACAAAATCCATCATGGTCAACATGGAGGAATTTATGTGGTAAGTGGATAACATTACCAATAGTTTTCACAGAGACTTTCACTTCATATGTCTATATTATATGACTGCAATTGGGACTTTTGTAGCACGAAAAGGGACAGGGGTTGATCGAAGAAAATGAAGTTTATGCAAACACGTTAGCAGGAGTGTGGATCACAACAGGCAGTACTCCTGTATTGCGAAGAAATCGTATACATAGTGGAAAACAGGTAAGAACAAACAGTCTTCTCCTTTGTATTGTTTTACGATGCAGTAAGCCAGGAATTCCGAATTCAAAATTGTCATTGATTCAGAGTTGCCAATTTTGAAACGAATCGTCAGTGGTTGCACCTACTAGCACCTATCTTCTGATTGTTAGAGCATAATTTTCTACGATCTAAACACTGCATACTGCATCTAAACACTTTTTACAATTATGGTATACATAAACTGGTGTCACGGTGGGACAAGTGCATCAATCGGCTTGGGGACTATGTTGAAAAATAGAGAAAGGTTCTCTCTTTAAAATGTATATTTTCTTTTTTCGATTGGATAAGCAGTCCATGAATAAATGCCCTGCGTAACTTACTTTTGGGACATCCCTCGTACTTTGATATTTTACAGAAGGAAGCTGATTTCCTTCTGTCCACTTTCCTGAAAGTATATTTAGTAAAGCTGAAACAACATAGGAAATTTATTCATATTTCACAGAAGGAAATCTTATTTAAACGTAGAATTTTTTAAACATTAAAACATCTATTATTTCAAATAGCTCAAATTTGTTTTGGGTACTTCCTGCCAGCGTTAGAAGAGTTGGTGTTTTATTAAGGGTTACTGTGTACTGTGTGTGTACAGTGGTTAAATAATTTATCTTGTTTTATACAAATTTAATTTGTTCAGGAGAAACTAAAATAAAAAGCACATTAATTTGTAACTTGCAAGACCGAAACTTAACTGCTGATGTGATTCCTTGTTGCTCAAGTTATACTGATAGTTAATTAGAAATGATGTAATCCTATTGGAAGGTGGATTGTTAAGTGAAGTAGCTTATGAATGGTGTCAATAGTAAAACGTGAAACTGCTACGTTGCTCTACATTTTGTTGCAGTTAGCCGGTTATATTAATCAGAAAGAAATGTTAGCTTTTGAGAAGATTGAACTATAGCTTGCATTTGAATGACAAATGTTATCTTTTTATAGGTTGGAGTCTATTTTTATGATAATGGTCATGGACGATTAGAAGACAATGATATTTTTAATCATTTATATTCTGGAGTTCAAATCAGGTAAGATGAGATAGAATGATCGTAGGGTATGAACCAATGTATAAGATGATGTCGGCTTAACTCGATTCAACACATCACTTTGTAGGACTGGGAGCAATCCAGTCATAAGGAAGAACAAAATTTGGGGTGGACAGAATGGTGGTGTTCTTGTTTACAACGGCGGTTTGGGCATATTGGAGCAGAACGAAATCTTCGATAATGCTATGGCGGGAGTGTGGATCAAAACCGACAGCAATCCAACATTACGGCGAAATAAGATCTACGACGGTAGAGACGGTGGCATCTGCATATTCAATGGAGGCAAAGGTAAACCAAAGAAAATATAATCTAACTTGGAAAAAAAATGGTTTTTATTTTAAATTGTTGCGTTGTTGCGTAACAGGTATTTTGGAGGAAAACGACATTTTCCGCAATGCTCAAGCTGGGGTTCTAATAAGCACGCAAAGCCATCCAATCTTGCGGCGGAACAGGATATTTGATGGTCTTGCAGCTGGCGTCGAAATAACCAATAATGCCACAGCAACGCTGGAATACAACCAAATTTTCAATAACAAATTTGGTGGTCTGTGCCTTGCGAGTGGAGTACAACCCATACTTAAAGGTAACTGCACTTTTTTGTTGTTAGGATAGAATTATAGTTATAAAAATTTATTACAGTGGAATTCAGTCATTGTGATCACTTTGGGACTAGTGTTTTTTGATAACAATAGCGAGCTGATAATAACATTAAACAGTGTCTTGGGACCAACTGATAATGATAATCATTAACCGAATGATAACATTATGTGTGCTTATAATACCCGGATTCCACTGTATATATTTTGACATTCAAATGTAATGTTGGAAATAACTGAAGATGCCAATAATACTTTTTCTAGGCAACAAAATTTTTGATAACCATGATGCTGTAGCAAAAGCTGTCAGCAGTGGCCAATGTCTGTATAAGATATCAAGTTACACAAGTTTTCCAATGCATGATTTCTACAGGTTAGTCTAGAATGTTTGTTTCAAATTCATTAGTGGAAGTTTCAATTATTTTATTTTTTTAAATTTGTTAATTTAGTTCAATACTTAGTTTTTATTGCTGTGTTGCATTTCATTATATTGTGATTTGAGTAATATAAACTGGGTTTTTAACTCTATTTTATTTTTAGGTGTCGCACTTGCAATACAACAGATAGAAATGCAATATGTGTCAATTGCATAAAAACATGCCATGCAGGTCATGATATAGAATTTATTCGGCATGATAGGTAAGCATTTACTTTTATTTGTAATTTATCGCATTTGTGATAAATTCATTTGACGAATGATTTTGGATTGATGCCCAATCAGAATTCAAGCTGCTTAGTTTATTATTATTTCAGTTTATAGAAGATAATTTTAAAAACACGTGCATTTTAATAGGTTGGAATTTTCTATTTTTTATTTTTATCAGTTTGAGATTCATAAGGTTCTCTTTTTTGTTAATAATCGAGGATTAAGGTTTATTTTTTTAGATTGGAGTCAATTTTTATCATTTATAAATTACTGCCGATAATTAATAGTTTGAAATTGTGAGTTTAAAAATTGGTGACAAGTCAAGAATTGATCATTGGCCCACTTATGTGTTAAGCAGCCGCCACCGCCATCCCACAGCCATGACATGGTGTGGCTGCTGTTAGCTTACCTAAACTTGTGGGCATAGGCCCCACTTCAGGTTAGTAAAAACGACATTAGATTTATCACTAATTAATAGATATAATACGTTTTGTTGTTTAACTTGCCTAAATTTGAGTTTAAATCCATAAACATGTTGCGCCTTCATACCGCTGGCAGCTGCTTAACACACAAGTACCGAATTGACTTTTGAGACGGTTTGATTGATTTGGCGTTTTGCTAGGTTCTTCTGTGACTGCGGTGCAGGTACCCTAAATAACCAGTGCCAATTACAAGGAGAGCCTACACAGGACACGGACACTTTGTATGATTCTGCTGCGCCAATGGAATCTCACACGCTCATGGTTAATTGATGACAACCATCAAACAACATCGAGGGACTAGTCCTGTAGTAAAATGAAGAAAAAAATGTTTTAAATTAACAAGAACCCCCTGTGTGGATTTCAGTAGGCCTTGCTTGGTCCTGGATCAAGTTCCCAAGTCTGTCTCTTTTTTTATTGTGTTTTTATTAATCTGCTACCTACTATTGTTATGAACCAACGCCAATAGTGACACTCAGTAAGTTATTGTTTTTTGTTTTTAGCTTGAAACAAGCGAATGAATTTTTTCACATTCATGGAAGTAACTGCATTCATACCATTGCTTTCAAATTGTCGTCATTTTTTTTAATTAACGCCTCGCTATACTAAATCTTCAAAGTTTTTAGAGTGTAGTTTAGGGATTCATATTTTGGCTTTTATTATTATTATTATTAATATTATTTATTTATTTTTTTAATCGTGTTTCATCGTTCAACTCCACCATCATGTTATCCATAAGTTAAAAAACAAAAAGTTTCATTATTTTCATTTCTTTGCTCAAATTGTTATGTTGGGTCAATGTTAGTGGAAGAAATAACTGTGGATTTTACTTTTCTTTTGTTTTGTTTTTGTACATAATTTTTAAAATTTGATTTTTTTTTTAATTGTTGGTGAGTGAATTTTGTTGATCATGAAATGGTCCCCGTTAAGCTCCAAAACAGAAATTTTGTGTTTACCCATGAACAAAAAGAAAAATTTCGATGCGAAAATATTTTTTATTGTTATTTTCGTTCTCTACGTGTCGTATACATTAAAAGCCCATGTCTAGGTGATGTAACTGGTTAAGTACGTTTTTCCAAGACGCTGTGTAAACGGTGAATTTTCTATTTTTTGAGACCTTTTTTTTTTTACACCTTTGTGCATAAATTTGGAGAAAAACAAAAATTAGTTTTAGTTATCTAAGCGCTTTAATTCCAGATGCTCTTCAGTTATGGAATCATGGTCATAATCATAATTCAGCTAGTGTTTATTTAATTGTCAAACGTAAAGAAAACATGGTCTGTTGTGTAAGTGTCAGTTTTAATTATATATATATTTTTTTTTTGTGATAATTGAAATTTTTTTACGTGAGATATTGTAAAATTGTATCATACTTTTTACGAAGAATTGCCAGTGAGACAGAAAAACATTCATCGAAAAAAATGTGAGGATATTGATAGAATTTGTTTTTTGTTTTTTTCTTAATGAAATCTGTATCTTATAGTATCGGTAATAAGAAAACAAATTCCCACTATATATTCCGAAATTCAGATTAAACTCCATAACCAAGTGATTACTTTGCAGTGTTGTCATTTCAAGAGAAAATTTTAGCTTATGTAATTTTGCGTCTTACATGAGCTAAAGTATATGTTCTCGTGTTGAATCGCAACTCGGTATACACAGTTACTGTGCATTATTAGTTTTATTTTTTGCACTTAATGTTCGTAAAACTCGGTGAAACTGTTCAAATGACCTCTTAGAATCAACGTTTTTTATTTATTACATATCATTTTTTGTTTTGTTTTGAAAAGTTGCTGGAGCTTAGGGCATTAGCTTATGTTTTAATTTTTATTGACGTTTTGGGAAACCCAGTCAAGAGAGCCTAAAACTTTTTCCAGTGATGTAATCAGGAGATAGTCTTTTGAAACGTTTAGACCGGTCGTTATATTTAATCATTTTTTGTTTACAATTATTTAAGGTATTATTTAAAGTACAAAGTTGTCTCGCATATCGAATTTAACGAGTTGTTTTTTGCAGGCAGCCATAGTTGACGACCATCTAATGGTTTGCAATATGTAGACGACTGTGTTGGCAGTTTTTCTTGTGGTCATAATCAGTTGCTCATTATTTTTGGAACAGCTCATGTTTATGGTCGAATTGTTGGTGGAAATTTATAATTTTATTTTTGAGAAAGAGAGAGAGAGAGAGAGACTGACTTGGGATAGTTCTTCAGGACCAATGTTGTACAGCTGGCACCTGAACAATTTCTTCACGTGTAGTGTTTTTTATTTACAAAGGCTACTGTTGTTGGTGCTGTCTTTATCTCGCCCATTTTTGACGGAATGCAAGTGAAGTTGCTGAGTATTGCCAATTATCAGAAGCAGCAAGAACTTCATATCATAGTTTTGCAAGTCACGTGGAAACGACGACGACATTTCAAGCACTCCCAAAAAATAAATAAATAAATAAAACCCTTTCTTCAGGACCTTGTCGCCATTTTAAAAACAAAACAAAAATAACTGCATCATGGTTTACCAGATCTGTATGACAATATGCTGCCAAAACTTTATACTATACACTTAGCAGTTAGTGAAATTTTTGTTTTGTTATTTTTATTGTGTTTTTAAGTTTGGCTCATTTGAGTATTACGGTTGGTAACTGGAAGTGCTCTGCTTTTTAGAACATTATCGAAAGGAGTTTTCAAACTGAAAAAACAAACAACATTTTGTGCCATGATTTTTCTCTTCCCTTCATCTTAGAACTAAGTACTACTGAAACGAAAAATGTCATTCTTCATACCTTTGTGTTTTGCTATTATCTTTATTGAAAAACAAAAAAGTCAATGTTTTCTCAAGGAGGTGGTCGACTCTGTGCTTCGCCACCATCTTGCATGCATTTTGATATACAATCATCTGCGTATCGTCATGTACATGATTGTCGTATGTAATGTATCTGTATATAATATTTCATAACACGTTTTTTTGTTACTCAGAGTGTTCCTAGTACTATTTCATACTCTACCAAAAGGGATGCTTTTATTATTTTAATTTTTTTATTCATGACTTCTTCCTCCCCCCCACACATAGTGATCATCAAATTTGTAAAATTAAATAATTTTTTATGTTTTTTTTCCTTGTCACCTGCTGCTGCTGCTGCTGCTAAACGAATTTTTTTGCGAGGTGGAATTTTTATGCAGTGTATGTAACTTTTTTTAATATATATAAAAAAGTGTAAAGCTATAAACTATATGTAAATTTATGCAGACTGATCAACATGCCAAACTATTTCTTTATTGGAAAAAACAAAATGTCTTTTCGTGCTTTAGAGGGTTGTTTATTATATATTATATACCTCCAGTAAGCTGATACAAAAGAGCTCTCGCCTATAGTGGAAGTGATATTTTTGTTGGTTTAGTGCCCGTCGCTAAAAAAAACAAACAAAACAAAAAACAAACATCATCCTGACTTATTTACACAGAGTAAATTGACAGTTCACAATATTTACTAAATTTTGTAAAAATCATCTTGAAAGCATTATTCATATAAGGTTAGTTTTAAAAATGAATGATTATTATAACATCATCCACTTTATTCATCAAAAAAAAAAAAATGTTTTTGTTAGCCTAGGTCTTTGCAATTGCGTGGTTTGTTCTTCCGCTTGATGACAAGATTTTTATTTTTTATGTGGTTTGAAAAACAAAAATGTGAGCGTACATGTTTTAACAGGAAAAACAAAAGCAAGCTTCATTACATTTATATCAGTTCTTTGTACATAAGAATATATACTAATGTAATTGTGACATTGCAGATAACATTGCGTGGGTCTTCTGCCATTTTGTGTTTCTGCGATTATTGACTCTTGCCGTTTGATCAGGAAAACTTCTTGATCTGCAATGATTAGAGGAAAACACACACACACACAACACAGAAATGTTCCTCGTATTTTTGCAATAGGTCACATCAGCATTTGGGGGAAAACAAATTTTTGTTTTTGATTTTTAAAGTTTCACTTTTTTGCTTTTAAAAAGTTTGTAGTTGTCATAAAGGCATTGGAGGATGATCATGATTTTATTTTTATTATTTGTGTTTTATTTAAATATTTTCCCATTTGCTGAAGTGAGCCTGTTCATTTTGCTGTCTGCTCTCGTTCAAGCGAGCACGTAGTATAATAATAATTAATAATAATAATGAATTCCATGTCTTTCTCTCCGATTAATATATCGTTTCTCATTGCGCTTAATAGTTGTTGGATTGAAACATTTTTAATTTTTAGTTAATTTTCTTGAAGGAGATTCCATGTATTATAAAAAAATATCCCTGTATTGCTATGGTGGAGAAGAGTAGTACTTTAACAATTGTGATTTTATTTTATTTTTTATATATATTTTTTGTTTTTTGTTGGTTTTTTATGCTCTAAACAACATGTTTATGTGGTGGCATTAACAACCGGTGACTGAAAATATGCAATTTTTAGTTACGTGGCTGTCTACGGTAGTAAGTGCCTCGCCAGGCCTTTTCAATTATTTTGTAGGTCAATTTTATTTTTCCTCCAAAAAATAAATACAACAAAAAATACATTAAAAAAAATAAAACAACCTCCAGTGTATCTAAGTTGGTGGTGAATTTAGAAGGTATGGTTATGAGTAATAAGTTTTTACTTAATTTGTAGTTGTCTGTAGATAAATTAAGATTGTACATTTATAAGTTTATCATGTCTTACCATCATGATAAATAAATATTACATACAAAACAACGGATCCTATTCATATATGCAGTTTTTTGTTTTTTCATGGACCATTGTTGCCGTTTTGCATACTACTGTAGTAGCTTTCCGATGACTTTACGGAAACCCCTTGTAAGTGAAAGTCTCGAATTTTTGTTGTATTTCACACATCTTGTTGAATTAAAACCACTGCACTTGAATTAATTTGCATCTATTTAAATGTGTTGCAGTTTTGTACGTTATTGGTCGAGTATCGTGCCCTGGGCATCTTAATGTTCGAGTGAATCGATTTCTGTACCATCATGTTTTTCTAAGGAAATAAGCTACTGCCTGATATCGTGCAATCGTAACGAGTGAGTATTTTTTAGTATTTTCATTATAATTGAAAGGTAAAAGGGTGTTGAGTAACATTTTTGTCAGAAATGACCTAGAAGTATTTTTTAATGTTAGGTGTCTTCTATCTGGTGCATAATTTTGAGCAAAACAACATGTGCAAAGATATTGGTGTAAATTGTGGAATCCTTGCGCCTGATCACGTGACGCATTGAGGTAAAATTGAGCAACAAATCAAACTTTTTTGATTTTAGCACTGCCTCTTTTTCCTCACTCAAAGTTTTCGGAACGCCCTTTTTTCCTCATTCAAAATGTATGGTCATTCACAAATTGAGGTAATATTGAGCAATTGAATGCCATAGTTTGCTGCTTGGTGGCGGATCAAGCATTTGGAGGGCCCCTCAATACTCTGATGTAGTTTAATATTTCATTTTTAGAATATCATACTACAGTACATAAGTTTAACAAAGTACAACAGTTATTATTAAGCAGCATTCTACTGTAGCAAATGGACAAATGACAAACAAATTAAAAACAAGATACAAAGGGTGGGCCAAAAACCCGCACCAATTTTCAAGGTTCTAGGTAAATTCTTCGAAAATCAATTCTTCGAAACCTATTCTTCGAAAGCAATTCTTCGAATGAGATATTCTT
>JAQIWH010001592.1:0-30478 GCA_034695005.1 Cryptops parisi
TGCTGAATACTTTTTTTGCCATTTACTCAAAACTATGAATTGTTACATGCAACGTTATTCCGGGCAAGCCTTCAATTATTATTAAACAATATAAAAACCAACAAAAACTGTCTTTTTCTCTCTGTGCTACTTTCCGTACCTCAATGTTTCCATGACAACAACTAAAGTCTTCAATTCTTACCATCTTTCCACCTAACAATGTAGTGTCAAAAAACATAAAAGGCGCGTGTCAAAAAGGGCTATGTTATGCTGGGAAACTTAAAAAAGCTGTAGCTAATTCCTTGTGTTACGTTGGAAAGCCTTAAAAAGCTGTAGCTTTGGCGTTGTGCTCAGCAGGAGAGCGCTACCAAGCTGTAGCTATCTATAGGAAAGCGTTCCATTGTGCTGTAACTATAGCAATACACTTTCTGTAAGACTCGTGAACCGGCTACATTTATGAGTATTTACGAGTTTCCCTGTTCACGATAAGAAGCAAAGCCATA
This sequence comes from Cryptops parisi, assembly GCA_034695005.1. NCBI lineage: Eukaryota > Metazoa > Arthropoda > Chilopoda > Scolopendromorpha > Cryptopidae > Cryptops > Cryptops parisi. The sequence continues at coordinate 483 of JAQIWH010001592.1, forward strand.
AGCAAACAAATCACGAATTGAAGGGGAGAGTGAAGACGCATTTTTCAGGTTCTTAAAAAGCATTTTAACATGGAAAATGACTTTCCATTGTAAATCACTCCAACATAGGTACGAAATATTGTAAAATTCGGTTCAGTCGTTTTCGGTTTATGCGCGCACAAAGAGGCAGACAGAATTTTATTGATATGGATTTCATGCATAGGGTTAATAAATTGATTCTTGTACTAGTTCGTTGACGAACAATAATCTAACAAGATGTTAACATAGTTAAAGACGGCATCGTGTTCATGTGGTTTAAACATGTGACAGAAAGACATTGCGTTGACAGTTTAGTTAACAGCATTTCCGTTCAATTTGTTTTGGAACCTTCGTGTATCCGACTCTAGCGCTCGGAGTCAGATTACGTCAACTAGTTTCACGAGCGAGCGATTGCTGCGTTTCTGTGTCTGTATTAATTCGTTTCTCGTGTTATTTATTGTCAGTGTTATTAGGTTTGAGACGATTGTTGTCTCTATCTTGATGGTCCATACAATCGTGTTTCGGTGTTTGTCGTACCAGTGGGAGACACGTGTGATTTGTTAGTAGGCAGTCGTTGGTACCTAGTCATAAACTAGCCGAGGAGATAGTGGCAGAGTACGTGTACGTACGAACTGGGACTTGTAATTGCGCGTTTTAAAGCGAAACATGGCGCCCGATGTTTATCGCTCGAACGTTTGCTGTGAACCAACTCGACGTGGCAAAGAAGACGACATTAGAATGCGTGGCCACCTTTTCCAGTCCATGATGGACGGATTCAATTTCCCGTCATGCAAATTGTTTTCTACCATCGTCATGATACTTGATCCGGATTTCGAAAACACGTGATTGCCGCTGTACGACGACAAAATTCCACGTTTCAGTCGTCTGTAACCGGGCGGAAACCCTTTCGTGACATTTGATATTCATGACACCGGGGGAGGGGAAGGAGGCACGTGAATATAATTTTCAGACTCGAGAAACAGCGAAACGTGATCAATTCGGGCAAACATCGCTTTTTTTCAGTCTTTCGACGCTGTTCACGTGAAAACGACCCCGATCGTGGAGAAATTTGTTAGCGACAACGTTGTCAAAATAAATAGGGATCAAAATTGGCACGTTGTAATAAGGTCATCCACGAGGTCACGCACCATGTTGCCACCTCTCAACACTTTCAATAGTTCGTTGTATCTTTCAAGGTGACCGTTCGAACGTTATAATGTGGGATTTAATTAAAGTTGTGCGAAGGGTAATTGAAAGCTCTAAGTGTTTTTGATAGTTAATGAAGTGCCTAATGATCTCACTAGTAAATGCCACGAACAATTAATTTGTGTTGATATCAAAAGACACGCGAATTTAGAACGACGACAATTGTTACGCATCAAGGGCCACTGGGCAACATTTTGAAACAAATTCTTTAATGTCTATGATTCTGTTATGAGCACGTTTATGTTCTACTGGTAAAATTTTTGTTCTACCAGCCTCTTTATAACGCCAATGTTATATTATTATTTATCACTAGCTGTACCCTGCCACGCGTTGCTGTGTCGGGGTGTTATATACCTGTCACACCTCTTACAGGTGTGACAGGTATATAACACGTATATAAAAATGATCGACTATTCGAATGCAACGTTGTGGCCAAACGTAAAAGCAATCGGTGCAGAACTTTTTGCGTCCATCGGTTACGACAAACGAACATTTACATTTTTATTTATATAGATTAAGCAATATAAAAGTCAAGTGTCTTTTTGTGTCTCTTTCCGTGGAACAATATTCCATTCCAACAACTAACCAAACAAACGTAACCATAACATAATAAACGTGTTACCCAACCACGCCAACACAAACATAAGCAGTAACAAAGGAGATGAAGTAAACTTAAAACACTAATTTTAACGAACGTTGCAAAGCAACATGAGTTAAATCAATGAATTGAATCGCCTCGTGTTATTTTTGACGGGCATACAGCTAGTTCTATATGATTACACAAGCTTAATTAAAGTTCCATACTTACTGTTGAAAAGTGATCTAAACAATATTTTATAATTAATAATTAAATTTTTTATAGACCAGCCACATTCTCCACATTTTTTAAACTGATATTCCTCATTTAACGCGTTTTTTTTTCTAATCTTAAAAGAGGAAAATTTTCCTTAGCGTGGTTTTCACTTAACAGCATTACGGACATTTCTATAAATCTAAAGTTTATTTTTATCATATTCCTCGCTTAACGCAAATTTCTATTGGAATACCCGTTAGCCAAAACATTCCCGAGTATCCATCATTTTTCAGTTTTATTAGAATTTGTTTAATTATCCGTTGAATTCCTAAATTAGCTACCGTTTCGTAATCCTCTCTAGGCATGATAAATTTAAACTTTTATGAGACAAATGACAAATATAACTTCGTTTTTAAATATCCCTTTACGCAATCATTGTTCCATCTCTAATTCGCTATTACATTGCATGTGGATTTACTCCAAAAAAAAAAGTTTATTTTTTCAGTCTCTTTTGTTAGGTGGTGGAAAGTCATTGACTTCCAAAACACCACACCTGTCAGTGTGACTTTTTGTTGTCATTATCATCATCATCATCATGTACTAGCTCGTAATGAATTTGTTTTCTAATGAATTCTCACAGTGGCAGCGGCTGCGAACTTTTCATCCTATGGGTGGATTCAACGAGCCAGTTTAATGTACTCTGTTATACATTACCTTTTCTTTGCACCTTTTTATTCATTTCCTTCTCAGGCATTGTTCGCCTTTCGCGATATGGAATTCCATTCATAGCATTTATCAGTGCAAAATGTTGGTAGTTTAATTTTCGAGGAATGTTGACAATTTTATTCCTCGGCAAGTTTGTTTTTTTTTGTGAATCTTATCGAACCAGTTTCCTTTTATGTTGGAATAAATGAGCTTTTACCTTCGTTTTATTATATATTATACATTTTTTTTTGTGTATAAATAAGGTTGTGACCATTTTTTAAGGGAAAAATGTACAGGGTGACCCATAAATCTTTTTTCGTGTGTATTGGAGACGTAGTAACCGTTTTTTCAGTTGGTGTAATATATTTCATAGGGATATAGTTGGTAATAAGTTCTAAGGGGGACTTAGGGCTCGTTGTACTCGATTCGACAGTACTTTTGTTGTTACTATGTTTATATCGCACTCAGATGCAGAGGCTCGCTTATAATAATCATTTACACTAATAATTACCCAGATCTGTGGGTGTTTGTATGTCATGAACGCTTTTTGTTTACCCTCAGACCTCACGTTGTTATGGTTATCTCCCAGGATCACCATAACAACGTGATGAAACAAGATTAGAATAAATAACAGCCGTCAAATACAAAGCGCATAAGAGTGATTCTGAAAGTGGTCAGTTTACGACAATGATGGAGCACAGCTCACTATATCCTATACAGTATTTAGTTGTTTGGATACGTTTATATATTAACGAATGTTGCGAAGCAGCATGAGTGTCAACACGAGTTTTAATTCTCGGCTCCCCGTGGTTACCATACTAACCACGGGGCTAATTTCTTGTTATTTTTAGAAAAGATGTGAAATTGACAATGAATAACTAGCACAATGAACGCACTAATAATCATAAAAATAAATTAATTTGCAAGAAAAATGATTATGTGAAATTCTTAATTTTTTTATATCGTGTTAATTCAAGTTTTCTTTGTTTTAAATATATTTTAAAGTCAAATTTTGGTTTTATTTTGTTGAGAGATAAAATCAGAATTGCGCTCTCAATGTCATTGCTCAGTTTGGTATGAATTTGAGACATTTTTCGGTTATATCCGAGAAACCTTACCAATATAATGTTTAGCTGTTTTAATTGAAAGACATTTTGTTTTCAACCAACCCATCTTTGTTAGCTCGCACTATCCGACATTTCGTTGTAACCGAAATGTCGAGTTAACTGTTTTTCATATTTTAACGCTACTTAGCAACGATGATCATTCATTAATAAAAAAAAAGACGAATCGATGGTCTAGTCGTGGTAAGGCTTAAAACACGAGAGTCATTTCGATGATGGCAGTGCGTTAAACGTTTCAAATTGGTTTCCAACCGATTAAAAGCTCGCTTGTTTCACTCCGGGGACATTTCCACAATGACGAAAATTCGTCGAATTTAGTTTCTTCCACCAAAAAGAAAAAAAAAGAGTGCGTACTTGGGAGGTTAAAAAAAAAGTGGGGAAATGGCGACCATTTTCCATCACGAGGCAAAGAACAACTTCAAGAGTTTTGATGGTGCAAGAGGTTTTGTTTTTTCAAAAAAGAAATTTATCCCTTAGGAACAATGGTAGAAATGAAAAGAGGGGAGTGAGTAGGATTCGACGAAATAATGATAAAAAAATAGGTGAGGTAAAAAAAATAAATATGTATATAAAAAAAAATAGAGGAAGCCAAAAAGGAAGCGGTTCATCCGTCTCATGGCGGCCATTTGCCCATCCATCACGTGACTCTTGGGAACTTAAAATGGCGACGAATGGGCCCTCTAGCTTGAGTAGGAGGAAGAGGAAAGGAGCGCAAAACACGAAATGGCAACCAGCCAGTTTTTATTTTTTTTTTAAAAAATAAAATAAAATAAGAAAAAGTGCTCGACAAGCTCGAGACACGTGTCTTTCTTTCTTTCTATTCTTTCTTCTTTTTAAAAAAAAAAAATTTCGAGAAAATAATTTTTTTTTCTTAGACCCTCGAGTGGTACGTATAGCCGTTGGAAGTTCGTTCCAGTTTAAATGGTGTCATAGTTTTTGTGTTTTTTCAACGTCAAGTGTGTGTGAATTCTTTTTTTTAACTTCAAAAAAAGCGTCTTTTTCTAATTTAAAATTTGTTATCAATTAACCTTTTAAGAAAGAAGAAGAAAAAAATCTTTTTGGTGCTTACCACTATCATTAGTAGTAGATGAGGCCGAAATGAACCAATTAGAACACGGTTTAGTTCGATTTCGTTCGACTATTCGAGTTAGGCGTATCTATTTAGATTGAAACGAGGATCAGATTAAATTTACGATTGGTTTCTTGTGTCCCGTGATCAATAGCGTACTAGTCAGCATGAAATTGACGAGAGAATCATTTTCCGTTATTTTCCAAGACAAATTAAGCGTAATGCACGGCGTAATTGGTTTTAACTTTCTAGTCTTGTTACGAAATGGTTATTATTTCAACAACTAATTAGCTTGGGCAACATTTATCGTCATCCTGGTGATCCAGCGAATCACGTGACCACGTTTGTGGAAAAATACGCCATCTTTACGCTGATTTTATTTAGCTTCACTTGTGAGTGAGAATTGAACGTACATCGCCATTCACAGTTGTTGATGAGGATATAGCGTATGTACCAAAAAACGCATAAAACGAGACCCGCGTGATTCTTTCAAATTAAAAACCGCATCAAGTTCAATGTAAAAATGATCAATGGTCAGCTTTATCGAACGGATCATGTCAATGTAATCTATAAATGCTATGGAATCTATGCATGCAACCAATGGGATTCAAATCTACGTTGCCATCCATATATTTAATGCGTCATAGATACGCCTTCTTATGTTTAAATACCAACGGGATAAAAAACAAATATAAATTACATTTTTTCTGCATTTCAAAATGAAACAAATATTTTTTTTTTCTCATTTGACAAATATTCATATAGGGTTGTTTTATAATTTTCAATCCAACTTGTTTACAAATTTTGAGAGGTTTAAAGGTCACTCGAGTACGAGTTGTTGTTTTTTTAGTTGATTTTGCGTGGTGAAATCAAATTTCGGGTTCAACGTAATTTAAAACTTGGAAGAGTGCAAAGTTTTCGATTGAAAACGCAATCAATGACATTGGCACGATGTTAACTCTTCTCATCGAATTATCACACCCATCGTCCAACGTTTCGAATGAAGCTAATAAGGTCAAAACTCATCTCACGATGGTTGTCGTTGTTGGTTATTCATCAACCACACCACACTTAGTGCAAAATGGTGGGGGTAACCTAGCTAATAAAGTTTAATTTCGAAATTAAATCATGACCATTTTGAGCTTCACTGATTTAGTATTTTTTTTCAACCCAAACAAAAAAACCAAACTTTGTCGACGTAATTAGCTCAATTTCCTTCCACTCGAAACAATACTCTTGTTCTGCTGAATTTCATTAAACGAACCTGCTCTTTTTGTTTTTTGTTATAAATGAAAATTTTATTTTCTAAGGTTCCAACTTAATTGGGGAAATACGAGATTAAATTTTATTCAGTCGACTAGAAATGCAAAGAACTGAAAAAGGTTTCTCATTTTTTGAAAAAGATTTTAATACTCATTAGGGAATTTACGCTTCACGTTACTGATCGCATCAAGTTAGTAGATGAAAACATACACAGCTCGATGAAGATGTAATAATCACGGTTTTTGTATAATCATTATTATTATCATCATCATCATCATCATCATCATCAAAGTTTTCTGACAAATATTCAAAGTTTATTTCATACGCAACTTTAATTTGTCAGGTTTCATATTTTTGTTTTCGTGTATTTTTGTTGAGAGAAATGACTTCGTTGGAAGTCTTTTGTTTTTTCGTTTAATGTCATCTTTATACAAAAGAAAAACAGTCCTTTATTTTCCTAGAACGTTTCTCTAATTGTGAAAGATAATACTGAGGCTTACGTCCAATTTACATATTATACGTGGGTTTATTGTTTTTTTAGTGTTTTTTGGTGTGTTATTTTTTTTTCCAATGCGAAACAAAATTAATTACGTTAGAAATACTGTCAACACAAGTTGTCCCACAAGTTTCGCTCTAAAAAAACGAACATAAAAATTTTCGTGTTTCTTAAATAAATATTTTTTTAAAGAAAATAATTACATTTTTTAATCATTATAAAAATACGTATAAAGATGTTTCCAATTTTATTTCATCCTATTTTAAATCCTGACTGGAAATGTTTCAACCAATCTATATAACGATTTCGTATATAAAAAATTAAGTCTTATTTATATATATTTTTTGTGTCGTTATTGAAGTTGTGACACCGTCGACTAATGATTCACTGCATTGCCACTGCATCATCTAGGCTTTCCCGTGTGACATCAATGTGTGGATGAAAGCCTAAGAAGATTATTGCAAACTCTAATGAAGCTAAAATAGCTAATCATTCATCATTTTATAGGTATATCTATACACAGTATATAGGCATGTACTGTGTGAATGCATGTATGTATTTAAAAAAACAAACCCTGAATAATGATTGGTTGAAAATTAAAACTCATTAATAAGGCAAGTTTTTAAATATTTAATCGTGTGTCATGTTACCTCGAAAAGTGGCATCTGTTTTAAAGCAAAACACGGCGAAGCTATGTTTATTAAAAAAAATAATAATAATAAAACGAGCGGAGTAATTTTGACGCAATTAATGGACAATTGGCACGAAAACTGAAACTTTTCATTTAGGCACACACGCACGTGAAAAGTGAAATTTTCGGCTGCAATCAAATTACAAAAGCCAACGCAACAACATTGACCCAAAGTTGGATTCGACTTCCTCACGTTACCTATTCGTGTGACAAGTTTTTCTCCCACTGCTCTACTTCGTGTGTGTGTGTGTGTGTGTTGATGTTTATTTATGTAAATATGTATTTGTTGTTATTACGCTGATCGTTAACTGTATCGCTTTCGTGACACACATCTAAAACGTTATTTTTCGATCAGTGCAATCTACCTCGTTATAAGAATTGTATCATAATTAAACTAATAATGACCGAATGCGTTGGTATGGCTATTTCCTGAATTTTGAAATTAGATAGATGTGGGCGTTGTGAAATGACGTCACGCATATAAAATTATTTTATGACATCTGAACTGGGTTTCAGTACAACATTGAAAGATTGAAACTTTTAAGCTTATCGTTTAACAATGGTTATACATTTAGTTTTATTAGTGTACTAAAAACACGATATTGACAAATGATATTTTATTTATATTCTTACTGAATACAGTATTTAAAAAATTTTAAAATTCGGTGATTTCTACTTTTTAATGATATGTAATTAAGTTGTATCTATGCTGTCACGGTTAGGTTATACCCAGGTTTATTGATGACGTTATTTGTTAGCATTATTGTTGCATGAAAATCACGTGGAACATGGGTTGATGATATCATTCCATTGTTGTAAATGTGGTGATGACGTCATAATTACATTGTTGCCAATTTCACGTGGAACGTGAATCAATGACGACGTCATTATTACATTGTTGAAAGTTCCACATGAAAGATTGTTTATGACATCATTGTTGCAACTCCTATTTACAATGTTAAATTTGTATCTAGCTTTCTCTATAAGCTACTGGCTGTATGCCCGTCAAAAATGACGGGAGGCAAATGATTCAATTCATGAACGTAATTCATTGATTTAACTCAAGTTGCTTCGCAGCATTCGTTAGAGATAGTGTTTTATGTTTATTTCATCTCATCATTAGTTACTGTTTATGTTTGTGTTGGTATGGTAACACATTTTCTATGTTATCTTATGGTTATGTTTGTTCAGTTATTGTCACGGAAACATTCTGGCACGGAACGAGGCACACATTGTTGAGGCGCGAACATTAACAAGTGACGTAAGGAATTCGAATCATCGATGACGTCGTGTTCTAGTATTTTTTACGTTCGAAACATCTGCCAGCACCTACGGGGATTTTTTTTCCTCCATAAAAAAGTTTTGGAGTTTTTTTTTGCCCTCCCATTAACATGAACGAATGTCTCTTTCTTTTTCTCTATTTTACTGTTAATAAATTGTGCATGGAGTTTTGGCCTTGGGTGTTGGAAGCAACTTTTCTTCCTTCCTTCTTTCATTTTCCTCTCAATCGATGATGATGTCGAGTCCTTCAAAAAGTCCTTGTGATCCACACTATATTCTGCTCGACGGATTACGACCAGGTTTTTCCTGGCGCCACCTACCCACCCTTTACCAATTGAGACATTTTACCCCTTTTTTTTTCTTTTTCCTCGTCGTTATCCCCCTTTTTTCACTCCCTCCCCCCGGTTTTTATTTCTTTTCTATCCCTTTTCTGTTCACCAAAGAACTTGATGGATCGATAACACTACCCTGTAGATTTTTTGGGGTGTTATAAAAAAACTAGAAGGGGGGGGGAAGAAAATAAAAACTCTTTCCCAATCATTTTGAGTCGGGGTCGAGGTAATGTGCGGTTGACCCCACTTTTTCAAATTTCCTTTTTATTGGGGGTCTGTCAAAAACAGTCTCGCATCAACTATTCACGAAGTCGATTTGCAACCGTTAATTCGACCAATGTTAAATCGTTAATAGTTAAGGAGGATGGTCGTTTGGCAATTTCTCCTTCTTCTCCTCCTTTCTCGTAGGAAGCTATAAAATAGGGGCGTGGAATTATTTACAACCATGCCAATTTCGAAATTTCGCTTGTCAACAAATTGAATTTTCCTGCCAAAAGCGCATCGCATACGACGTCACAATTTAGTTTCCTTTACTTAAACACGATGTTGTACGAATCGAACCAGTTCAACTCAATAGAAACCTAGGACTTGGTTAAATATACTGTGGTTATAGACAGTGTCTATCATACAGTCCGTTTATGCCGCGTGTAGTGGAAAACAAAACTATTCGAAATGTTAAAACAACGTTCATGCTCATCTCGTTAGATAAACTTTATCTGCACGTAAAAATTACATTACGTATTGACGTCATTTGATCGGACATTCGACGTGGATTTCGATTGAATGGTGTTATGCAGGCAGTATTCATGAATTAATAATGTAATAAAATAATTTTATGGTTAATGATGAGTAGACATAATGTGAGACATGACGTTCACATGTGCCCATAAAGTTTTCCATATCAAAAGTTATAAATATACAGGGTGATTAAAAAAGTATCGTGACGAGATTTTGATACGATAATAAAACTACATGACACGTCAAATGAAAATAAAAACAAACATGAAATTATTGTGTAAAAAGATTTTTTTTTATTTAGTAAAAAATAAGTTAATGAAACTATTTCAGTAAAATCAAATCAGTTTTCTATGCTGTAGTGTTTCAAGAACACCCGACTTGATGGGTCACCCTGTATCATCAAATGAAAAGAGGGAATTTAGTTCTAAAGATTTAAGATTCGAAAGTGTTGTTTTTTATTTAAATTATTGATCCTGGCTAGTTAACGATTTTGTATTCTAATGTGGACGGTGATATACATACGTACATATCTTTTTCTCAGAACAATTGTGTACAATAAGTTCGGAAGCATTGGGGTAGAAAGAATGATTCAGAAAGGGAGTGACTATTATTATTATTATTATTCAGTCACCCATAAGTTCTTCTTTGAGTCTTCATAAATATATATTGTAGATATAAATGCATCGTATAAATATCATTACCAATTCAACGACGCTACGAGGATTGGACGGGAAATTTATGTATGGGGCTGAACGATATACTCTGTGTATACATTCTCCACATTATAATGGAACCGGTTATTTTTAACGCTGTAAATCAAATGTCGAAGCTTTCAATCGAGTATTGCGTTTCTTGTAACACGACACGCACGCATCATGGTTATTGGTATTTCGACTTGAAATCATCCAAACGTGTGCAAGTTGATAGAGTCGAGTCTCCTAGGACGAGCTACTCTCACAACAAGCAGTTTTAAATGTAAAACTGCCTTTTTCATACAACGAGTGAAACTTGGACAACGAATACCGATCAGTGACGCAATTGACAAGTTGACTCTTGTTGTGATTATATTTCGGTGTACATTTAAGTGGAGGGTTTCTATTTTTTTTCAAAACATTAATGGGTGAACTATCTTAATACTAAATTATGCCTTTCCTCAAAGTAATTGAAATAAAGAATACATACCTCACTTTTGAAATTAAAAGAGAAATTATAAGGAAACGGACAACTGAGGTGAAAGTCAGTAACTTTGTAAATGACGTACGTCTATTATATAAACTAAATTTTAAAACATTTTATTCTATTATAGATAATTTGTCAAAAGGGAAACACTGGAATTTTGCTCGAATTAGGAATTATAATTGTGTTCCTAAAACGAGATTTTCTTATAACGAAGATCGTGTAGGTGGATGGTACGATATTCGACTGCCCATGAAATTTACATTATAATCGTGTCGTTAACAGAAATGATATATAAAAAATAGACCGTTTGGGAAATAAAAGAGATGATGATGATCTTTACTTACCAATAAGGATGTTGGAAGCGGATGTTGCAGCGAACGCGAACAGCAACCGATTCAACAGCAGACAGTAGTGGAAGGGTTGCATGGTTTGTTATCAGAAGGGACGACTACTAGGGTTTGAGGTGAAAAAGTGTCACTCTCGGAGTGGCAGCTCGTCGGTCGTGGTCGTCCATTCGCTCGGCGACGGCGACGACAAAGTGCGTCGAGTGAGACGACGTTTTTCTCGCGTCTCGTCTTCTGTCTTTGCTTCCTGTCGCTCGCCAACCCAACAACAGCACACCCTCCCACCTACCTCCCACACTCTTGCACTCTATTCCTCTCGTTCACTCCCACCAGTGGAAGCGATGGCGCCTGCGAGGCTGGTTGCTAAGCAACTCGTTCACCGTGATCTATCGCTAGCAACACTCTCCGACATGCTGGTGTCGCGGACGAAACAAAGTTTTGTCAAGGAGGAGGGGATTTGTGGGGAACAAGTAAAGGTGAAAAACCGAGGAAATGAATTGGAAGGCAACGTGATGGCGGTTGTCGATGTCGGTTTTTACACCAATAGTCGTAATTCACACTTGCCTACTGTACGTTTTGTTTTTATTCGTTGGAGACTTGGGAATTAAGTTCGTGGAAAAAGCCAATAATAAACGTTGGTGATTTTTGATAGTTATGTTTTAACAAATCTAAAAAAACAACCGCTTCTCAAATTCTGAATGTCCATTTATGATGTATTAATTTGATTAACATTAAAAAAATTGTCACCGATACTTGTAAATAATTTGTCTGTAGCCTACATTGTTAGAATATCGTTTATGACAAATACCCCAACACAATATTCAATGATTATGAAACTTGTCATAATGTCAACTCATTCGTTTACGAGTCGAAAACAAATAGATTTCTGTCCATCTTCAGTGTTGCTTAACTTAACTAAGTCATAATACATAACTTAAACTCACATTTTTCACATTATTTCATCTTTTAAGTAAGATACGTAAAGTGAAGTGTCAAGGGCCACCAGGCTAAACAATGATATCCACGGGAAACATACGTATGTTGACACATGCCATCGCTGGCATATTTTACGCCAGGGCAATCATCTAGTATCATAGAATATTAAAAACGTAACTTACAGTGAGGCTTGAGTGAAGTGGATTCAAAAAGTGTATTTTTTGCAATTGGTTCTATATTCGTCAGATTCAGTCATTCTTCTGGAACAGATTAATGACGACTATAGGCATGTTTTATTCTACAAAAAAAGAATTGTACAAACAAAGCAAGTAGTATTTTTGTTGTATAATTTCTTATATGGAAAGTCTTGGACTGTTTTGTGTATTAATTTGTTTCAATTTGGAATGTTGAACATCAAAAAAAAAATAATAGAGGTTTCACTGTATTTTGTAATGCCAAAATATAATATTAAAAAAAACGTACTTTTTCAAACAATAAATTACGTACAAATATTTAGTTTTTTTTTATATTTTTAGAAACGTGGCTTATAAAATGTAGCCAAAAATAAAAATAAAAAAATTTTTAACTTAAAATTTAACCCTTAAAACCACTCCTCAAATGGTCGAAAATTAGTGATGTTAATTGGATAAGGAATTTGACACGATTAATCCGGTTGGCTCGAGACGTCTTTGGCTGATGAGAAGGAATCTCAACTTCTTCCAGCCTCAGCTGCTCCTTCGAAGCTTTAGTCGGCTTCGCTGCACACCATTTCTGCTTAACGTAAAGCCAACGTTTTCGCTAGAACGAACAACAACCTGACGCACTTTTCATTACAAAGAACTGAGATCGGTTAGGAATTTGAATGAGATTGATTGCATATTTTAACGTTACAAAATTTAAAAGTTCTTGTGTTTTTTGGTTTATGAATCTGCGTAATTAATTCGATGAAATTTGAAACGCGTAGCCGTATCAAAAATCTCTTATTTTAAACTTATGTTTAAAACTGGATCTGCGGAATTAGTAAGATAACTTGTAATTACTAATTATTAAATTAAGCTGAACTAAGAAATGGCCAGAAGCAAGTTTATTTTTTTAATTAAATAACATAATTACATAACTGTAAATTAATACGGTAACGTATAATCAATTAGTCGTTTTTTAAAAAATATAAGATTCAATTTGACAACACGTGGCAAGTGTTTAAAATGTAGTTACATCGAAATCGACGTTACATACAGATACAATGACAGAGTTATGAAAGATTTTAAATTAACGCGTAGGGTTGGCTGTGACAGCCAACATACCATTATTTTTTATTATGATTTATAATTATTAAGGAAATTACGATACAGTTTGTTAAAGATAGTAAAGATTAAAAACTATTATTTGTATTGAAATCTATTTTTTATTTTGCAATTACTGCGTAGATTTGGTGTGTGTGTGAATTGGTAAAAAGAGCCCAGAAGCAAATATTCACGATTATTTTCAAGTTATTTTTTTCATTTAATTGAAAAGATACGAAGTTTTAATGGAAGTTTATCGTGAAACGCGCGAGAAACTTGGCGACATTTAAAGTTTACTTTTTCTCTCATTATTATACTGTATAATACTGAAACAAAATATTTTGAAATGAGTTGCAAAAGTTGACGTTGGATGTCACATTTGCTCACGTCGGTTAAACATGTACAAGATTTAAAATTCAACCAATATCAATCGAATTTTAATTTAATAATAAACAAATGATATTATAAATTAAAATATTATCATGCACTTAATTTTCTTGTAATTATTATTATTATTATTATTTTGCATTCACAACAGAATAACAGCATTTTTGTTTTTTAACTGTACTACGAAAACTGGTCGACATTGATTTATATCGATTTCTCCAACTGACACATTTAACCGATTTTTTTCTTTCATTTCACATCCGTTATATTTGGAAAATAAACAACCCCCACTGTTGTTTTTATGGCAAGCAGGTGCTCATGGGTTTTATCGATTACTTCTATTTCCACAACACGCCCCTCGCCATTGAATACCACCCATTGGTAACGATCGACCAACCGTAGATGTTCATTTTCACCCCCTAAAAAATTACTTTTAGTATTAATATACCTCGTTGCAAGCATGATTATATTATAGTTTTGGCAAACGTTTTCGTAGGTGAGGCATTTTCAAGGCGACACTTTCTGCTTTTCAACATGGCGTCTGCGAGCAGAAGCTGTAGCGTCTGCAGAATCCAATAAAAAACAGGATTGCAATAGGAATGCAAAATGAGTGATCGTTCGCCACCAGCAGCGAGTCTTCGTCTTTCGTGGGTCCATGGCTACAGAGGACATCAATGTCGCAATAATTTGTGGTACAATAACAATCGCCATCTAGTTTACTTTGTGGCTGCTGTGGGCATCGTCTGCGATCCCAGGGAACCGCGACAACGTTTCTTTCTAGGACACAACGATGATATCATTTGGTTAGTATTAATTACCTTTGGCACTAATCGAATTTCGCAATGTTTTAATCGTTTAACGAACTTATGCAAATGTAGTTTTTATTATGGAAAAATATATTTTATTAACTCTGAATTGAAAAATCATTGGAAGATGGTTAAAAAAGACGTAGACATTTTTTTATTATAATTTATATTGCTGGTTTACTTAAAGAGTTGGGTTACATAAAATAGTGAATAACTAAAGTATTAGAATATTATTATTATATCATTAAATGAAAATGTTTTTTATTCGAATAAGAAATCCAAGAAGTTGCGCATCATACAATTCAGAACAACTTTCCTATTAATATGTTTTATATAAAATTGTGCTTAAATGAAATTAAACTGGTTTTTATTACAAGACTACTTAAAATCTTAGTTTAACTGAAATACAAGTTCTAATTATGTGTTGATTTTTTGGCTTACAGTTTAATTATATGACGATTTTTATGTTTTATTTTAATATATTTATGAATATAATATGTACTGTATTTGTAGGTTTACAGACACAGTACATATTGGTTTTCAACATTAACGTGCTCAATATGAATTGATGTAACATAAACAAGGGTAATTTCTAAATTTTTTTGATGTAACTGCTTACTTTCTTACATCAAACAAAAATCGGTTAAACTAATTGAACTTATGAAAGATGATTTGTAGTTATTTTGTTTTTAATTTTCAATGTTGTTTAACTTTTAATAATTTTCTGTTTAAATTCTGAGATGATATTGTCGTTAGGCTTATTTATCTGTATCCTATAAAATGAAGCATCTAACTAGTTATGTTGTTTTTTTCATTAAAATATGCTTGATTTTCTAGCTTATCTCTGCATCCTCAGCTCATTTTGGCAGCTTCAGGACAAATTGGAAATGAGCCATTTATCTGTGTATGGGACACCAATACTTTGCAACCAATTTCCATCCTTAAAAATGGACACACCCATGGCATTGGAGCAGTTGCCTTCAACAGTACTGGAACTGTAAGACTATTTTCCTTCGGTTTCTAAAATATATTTTAAAAAGTATTCGTAGAACTTGATTGTGGTTAATTCAATTTTTATGGAAGCATCAATCGCATAATCGATGAAATTGTCTCGTTTGATATTCCCGTTACATTTTGTTTTGTGTTTCCACACACGTTATTAACTTTTGTTATTATCTCTAATCAATATTGTAGCTACTGGCTTCGGTGGGACTCGATGAGAATTCAACGATCGTCGCTTGGGATTGGGCCAAAGGAAGAATTATTGCGTCTGTTCGAGGCCACTCAGACAGAGTAGGTTGTGAAATCCATTGACTCGTTTTTTTCTTCTGATAATCGAAATATTTATTTTTGATAAGCCATCGATTTGATTTGACAGATATTTGACATCGAGTTCAACCCGTTCGTGGAGAATTTCATCGTCACGTGTGGTGTCAAGCATCTTAAATTTTGGACTTTGAAAGGCAACGCGTTGATCGACAAGAGAGGCATTTTTGGTAAAGCCGGCGAGATTCAGACTATGCTTTGCTTAGCATTTGGTGCCAATGCTTTATTGTATGCTGGGACACTCAGTGGTGACATCTATGTGTGGAAAAACAATCTGTTGGACCATGTCATCAACGAAGCACATAATGTAAGAAGCTTGGTTTGGAGATTGACGATGACAAAGAAAATGTTTTCAAATTACGTTATTGTTTTATTTTTAATTTTATACGTTTCAGCCTATTTAGGCCTTTTCTTACCCCCGATAAACATTATTAATCATTGGTAAAAAATTGTTAACGGGAAAAGTTTTTACCTTACTGACAGGGTACACTTTATTTAACACTTCCGCAACGTTTTGCCACTCTAGAGGCTTTATCACGTAGGAAAAAGTCAAGTATACCGAGAGAACAGCTCATCTGTTTTTTTTTTTGTTGCACTTTTCTTTTTCATCCGACGAAGCCTCTAGGAGAGAGGCGAAACGTCATAAACAAAATCTGCTTAGCCAGTAAAGTAAAACATTTTCAAACAAATTGACTGGTGATAAACTATACGGAGCACCACTTATAATTTTGCAGTAAAACTTAATTTTTAAATTTAGGGCAGCGTTATCACAATACATAAGTCGGACGAAGGCTATGTTACAGCTGGAAAAGATGGAGTACTACGTTTATGGGATTTGGAATTCAACCCCATTCTACGATTAGACTTGTCGCAACTCAATTATGGTTATACAGGTTCGTTAATAAAAATAATTAATACAGTGGTTATTATAATCACGGATAATGTTATCAATCGGTCCCAAAACACTGTTCCAATGTTTTTCATCCCATTGTTATATATGTCGCAATAACCGGATTCCACTGCCTGTTCTCCGATTCATCGTTCTTATTGTTTTTCTTTAGGGATTTGTATTCGAAGCGTTTGTTGGCGTGGAGATTACATTCTTGTTGGAACTCAAAACAGCGAAATAATCGAAGTTTCTCCGAGGAACGAAGACGCTCGTTTAATTTCTCACGGTCACAGCGAGGGCGAATTGTGGGGACTGGCTGTTCATCCCCACAAACTTATTTACGCAACAGCCAGTGACGATTGCACCGTCAGGTGGGTTGATCATTCATGTGTCATTCATTCACTGGCGCTTGCTAAATAAATGTGTCTTTTTTGTTTTTGTCTCAGGCAATGGAGCGTGTTGGACAACAGACTACTTTGTCAAAGCGTTCTACCTACTGGAGCTCGTTCATGTGCATTTAACGCCAATGGTACGCATTTAGCCGTGGGCCTTAAAGATGGATCTTTTGTCGTTTTATTATCCAGGTAAATTCTCAGCTTGTTATTTTTAAAGCTCCATGTGATTGAGGTGTTTTTTTTATTCATTAGTTTATACGATTATATTTTGTATAACCTTTAATCCATTTTTGGACAATTTTTGATGTTCCTTTTTTGTTACCTTTTTGTGTGTGTCTGGGTTGGTCCTTTAGGACTGTTTAATAAATAAATAAATAAATAAATACTAAATAAATAAATGTACGTACCAACCAACAGTTGGTTTAACGATTGAAGGGCACTATAAGTCACATTTTAAAAATTGTTCAGGAAAGTATTTTTTTCGGGTGAGAAAAACTCTACCACACTGAGCAACAAGGTGACTATTTTATGCAAAATCCAGGAAGTGATAAAATAACTAGCTATTTGTAGCCAACTGATGGTCAGTTTGATGTAGAAATGTCATTTTTGGAAAACGTGTGGCTTATCACTATATTGCCGTAAACTCTTCAGTTGTTTAGTTTTTCTAAACCTTTACGCGTTTTTAATTTTGTTAGTTTTTGTTTCATATAGTGACATGACAGAGGTGATTCACGTCAAAGACCGAAAGGAAGTTCTTCACGAAATGAAATACTCACCGGATGGAACTTATTTGGCTGTTGGGTCCAATGACAACTTCATCGATATCTACAACGTAGCGAAAAGTTATAGACGAGTGGGACAGTGCTTAGGTTGTTCGAGTTTTATCACTCATCTCGATTGGTCAACGAATAGCGTTTATCTTCAGGTCAACAGTGGAGCTGGAGAAAGACTCGTTTATAAAGCGCCAGGTAAAATAACAGTCAAATGTTGATTGCTGTTCAGCATATTCAGTAGAGGGTGCGGAAAAATGTGGGTGATACCAAAATGGGTGTCTATAAAATGTTTTTGCAGAAATTAATTATTTTTCAGAAAATATTCCTATAGTTAGTTTTAGCCAGAAAACCATTTTTTTTCTAAACCCAGCTTAAATGTACTGTATCGATATAACTACAAGGCGAAACTGTAAAATTTTATTTACTTTACATTTCGCATCCTAATTCGCCAGCAGCTGTGTTATGCTGGAAAGCCTTCAAAAGCTGTAGTTATTCGATGTGCTCGGCAGAAAAACACGACAAAGCTGTGTTGTGCAGAAAAGCTTACTTGAGAAACTAAATGTTAAAATGGTGATTACATCACGTGATATAATTAAGTGGACTCACTTTGCTAACATTATAGCAGCGACAATGACGCTTCGAACAACGTTTTTATAATCGTTGATCAAAGTTGACCTCATAGGGGTGGGGGTAATACCGTGAGTTGCCACACGAGGTGACACCGAGCATATTGGTTTGATTTTGTAGATGGAAAGCAAGTGGTCAATCGTGATGAAATTAACAACATGATATGGAACACCTGGACGAGTGTATTAGGCAACGAAGTCGCTGGCATATGGTCAAAATACGCCGACAAAACTGATGTCAATGCCACCGATGTCCATTTTGGTGCTGAAGTTATTGTCACTGGAGATGATTTTGGATTTGTTAAGCTTTTCCGGTTTCCGTGTTACAGAAAAGGTAGACAGACGACTATGCACTGTACAATATTAATATGAATGATGTACAAACAAATGTTTTGGTTTAGGTGCCAAGTTCCATCAATTCAAAGGTCATTCCGCACACGTCACTAACATTCGTTTCACTTGCGATAAAGCGTACGTGATCAGCACAGGTGGTGCGGATCATGCAATTTTTCAATGGCAGTTCAGCACCGATCGTATAATTCAGGAAATCATTTCCGAACCTAGTAAGCTTTTATCTCTCGATAGCATTAAACGGATTTTAATACGATATTGACAATTGAAAACAAAATTACTATTCTCATTAATTCAGTGCACGATTCGCTTAGTGATGCCACTGATTCCGATCTCTCCGATGTCGGAGGCCTTGATTCCGATCTCGAAGCCGAGAAACAAATCAGTTACGACCGGCGGGTATACAAAGAGGACATTCTTGAGGAGAAAGAAAAATCTCAAACACGAGTTCCCAACGGACCCATCGAGAAACGTCAAAAACCTCCAGAAGATGGTCTCATGATGGAGTTGGTGTTTGGGTAAGTTTCACGTTCGTTTTCTACTTGCAATTCAGGTCAAATACTGATTAGTACTTACTGTTTTTAGATATCGTGGTCATGACTGTCGAAACAACGTTTTGTTCACCCAGAACGGAGACATTGTGTATCACGTTGCTGCTTTGGGGGTCGTGTACAGCCGAGAGGGTCATAAACAAAAGTTTTATAGTCAACATACGGATGATATTTTGTGTCTTTGTATACATCCTATTAAGGATTTTGTTGCAACTGGACAGGTATAACCAAACGTTTTAATGAGACAAGTTATTTAATTAGATTAACTTTAAAGTTGGTATTTGTAAAGGTGGGTCGAAATCCACCGATTCACGTTTGGGACACCAATGACATGAAAACCATTTCGATAATGCAAGGACGTCATCTTCGAGGTGTGGCTGCTGTGGATTTTTCAGGTAATTGTCATTTCATGGATTTGACATTTCATCATTAAGTGATTGAGTTGTAAAAATTTGTTATTACAGTGGAATCACGGATAAAATCAGTCGGCCCCAAAACACTGTTTTGCACTAGTCCTAAAGTGATCCTAATAACCAGATTCTACTGTATTAATTGACTGGAATATGTGTTTTACAGGAGATGGAAAGAAACTGGCGAGTGTTGGTTTAGATGATAATCATTCCATAGCTGTTTGGGACTGGAAGAAAGGAGAACTTATGTCAATTACGAGGTAAATCGAGGATCAAGTATTTGTTTTATATAATTGCTAAGTATGTCTGAAGAACGGTCTAAGATCCATAGATCATATAAATAATTTTCGACAAATGTCACAAAGAAGCGTAGAGTACTAATATGTTAATCAATAGGGGCCCTAAGGAAAAGTTATTTGTTGTGAAATGGAATCCACACGATCAATATAAACTCGTAACGGGTGGTGTTAATCACATCAAGTTTTGGACTCAAGTAGGTAAGTGTTTTCGATTCATTTCGACGCTTATTGGATTGCATTTTAAATCAAGCAAGCAAGCAAGCAAGCAGTTGTTCACTATATTTTATTTGTTGTAGGAGGTGGTTTTGTAAGCAATCGTGGTGTATACAATCATGTTGCCAGAGCGGAAACAATGCTTTGCATCGTTTATGGTAAATTTGACATTTGCTACTCGGGAAGCATCAGCGGCGCGATATACGAATGGGAAAAGAACCATCTCAAACGAACCATCCAGGCTCATCGAGGTCCCATCTTCTCAATGCATGCTTTAGATAAGGTAGGAATATCAATAGGAATTTATTTCGTGGGAGAGGAGTCAAGTGTAGTGTGTAATGGCTGAGTGTGATTTGCAGGGCTTTGTTTCAGGGGGTAAAGACGGCAGTGTGTCACTCTGGGATGAATATCTTGAACGGTGCCTTCGATCCTATCCGATCACCAATGCATATCTGTTCCCAGGATCTCATGGGAGGCTGGTTCGGGACAACCCACCCGTGCGATCGTGCGTTCTAGGACACGCCAAGATCCTGGTGGGCACCAAGTACGGCGAAGTCCTCGAACTAGACAAGGGCGGTCTGATGAGAGTCCTTGTACAGGTTATTATTATCAACTGAACGTGTAGTTTATAGTTGAACTTTATCACCTTTTGAATTGGTCGTCGTCTCTTTTAGGGTCATGCCGAGGGCCAACTTTGGGGTTTGGCAACTCATCCCAGTCGTGATTGGTGCGTTACAGTCAGTGATGACAAGACACTGCGTGTTTGGGACTTTGCTAGTGGTCACATGGTTTACTGCCATCACTTAGTAGGCAAAGCGCGCTGCGTGGCTTATTCACCCGATGGCCGAGCGCTTGCTGTTGGTTTCACTGATGGTAGGTCATATAGCAAGTTTTTGTTCATTCTTAGTATGGTTGTTGTTGTTGTTTCACTTGATTTGTTTATATAGGTAGTTTTTCCGTTATGAGTTCGGACACAGCTGAAACGTACATTCGTTTTCATCATCGACAGCAACAAATTTCTGACGTCAAGTTTTCACCCGGTAACAACAGACAGAAATACTGGAATTAGCTTCACTTTAAAGCTAACGTTACAATTTAAATTGGTAATGTTTGTAGATGGAAGATATCTTGCAGTTGCTTCTCATGAAAATTTTGTGGACCTCTATCACGTGCCTGGCAATAAACGCGTAGGAATATGTTATGGAAACTCAAGTCACGTTTCTCACATTGATTGGGATAAGTCTGGTAAGGCACAGTAACAGTGGAAAATTGAAACCATCTGTAGTTTCAACGCCATTGATTAAATAAATAATCGTTTTTAGGGAAACTGATCCAAACCAACTCAGGTGCTAGAGAACGATTATTTTTTGAAACGCCCAGAGGAAAACAACAGTACGTTGGAGCGGGAAGATTGAAGGAACTGGAATGGGTGA
The DNA here is from genome assembly GCA_034695005.1 of Cryptops parisi. Taxonomy (NCBI): domain Eukaryota; kingdom Metazoa; phylum Arthropoda; class Chilopoda; order Scolopendromorpha; family Cryptopidae; genus Cryptops; species Cryptops parisi. The sequence goes on from JAQIWH010001592.1 coordinate 22,400, forward strand.
CGTGGACTTGTGTCCTAGGAGATGTGTGCGAAGGCATTTGGCCGCGTGAAAGCGACGTCACGGACATCAATGCAACATCGAGGAGCCGAGACGGTTGTCTCCTTGCAACGGGAGATGACTTTGGTTTTGTCAAGCTTTTCGAATTCCCAGTTAGAGTAAGTTTTAACATTTTGTTTTGTGTAATGTTAACTTTTTTCAAGCTGGGTATGAACTTCAATTTTTGCGTACTAGGGAAAATACGCCAAATGCAAACGATACGGTGGTCACAGTGCGCACGTGACCAACGTTCGATGGTCTTACGATGACCGTCACCTTATATCGATTGGTGGTGCTGATAATTCGATTATTGTTTGGTGTCGAAGCGGTATACTGTGTAAAGTCGAACGAAACCTTGGCCAAGGAGACAGTGAAGAATCCGAGTCGGGTGAAGAAGTCGATCAAGAAAACGATGGAGGTATCGTGTTACACTAGCTAACTTTCAACATCTTTATTTACTCTCAATAATATAAATGAACGTAAACATTTTTTGCAGGTTACGAAAGCGATGTAGAAAAGGAACGAGTAGTTGATTACTCGTCACAAATTCGTCGATGGGACCAGAAAGGAATCAAACCCTATGACAGGGATAAAAGTCTGGAAATTTCTCCAAGGTATCCAAACAGCTTTGATACTCGTAAGTAAGTCTTGAATTGGCGGTTTTGAAAAATATCTTTTGTAGGGTTACGGTAGACAGAAGCTTGGCCTTGTTTCCTAAACTGAAACACACTGGGGATTTACACAATAAAGAAAAGGGACAAATTACAGTAAGCCTCTATAAACAACGTTGTCATTATTTTGAAACTTTTTCGACGACTACAATTTTTTTTTACCAAAATGTTTTGCAGGACTTGGCTTTAGAACATGTTCATGGCTACCGAGGCTATGATTGTCGCAACAATTTACATTACGTTAACAATGCCAATGACATCGTATTTCACGCTGCGGGCATAGGAATCGTGCAGAATTTGTTAACGAGTGAGCCGTTTAGTTGCTCTATCCCGCAGTTCGTTTGTACACCGTTGGTGGCTTTTTTGAGTAACACTGATATCTGTGTTTAGGTCACCAGTCGTTTTATTTGGGTCATTCCGATGACATCATCAGCCTTACCGTGAATCGAAACCCTCATTTTCGAGGTGTGGTTGCGACCGGTCAAATTGGAAACAATCCTACCGTCCACGTTTGGCACTGCAACGATCTCAGCACTCTGTCCATTTTGCAAGTCGGTCACGAAAAGGGCGTAAGTGCACTCGACTTTTCTACAACTGGAAAATTGCTCATCACTGTTGGAGTCGACAAAGAACATACCATAGCGGTGTGGAAATGGCAAGACGGTAGGGTGATGCTAGTTAGCGTGACAAAAATTATTGTACTGGAGGAGAAATGTTCGTTTGGCACGTTTGTTATGTTTATCTTGCAGGTGTAAAAATTGCTAGTAGAAAAGGACACTGCGAAAGAGTTTTTGTTTCTCAGTTCCGTCCTGAATCGGAATCTCAGTTTGTTTCGGTTGGCGTGAAGCACGTGAAATTTTGGACCGTGGTTGGTAGTTTGCTCAAGTATCAACGAGGGTTAATCGCTGCTGATGGAACTTCCAAAACATGCCTTCCCACTATGCTTTCTATTGCATTTGGTGCTGTAAGTACCTAAAGTTTTGCTAAACTGACCATCTCGATTGAAGTCTACTATAAATGTGTGTTCTTTTTTCAAGAATGATGTTACATTTACTGGAGCGTCGACTGGAGACGTTTACGTTTGGCACGGATGTGTCCTGCAACGGATAGTTACAAAAGCGCACGATGGTCCTATCTTTTCTTTATATACATCCATTCATTGGGACGGATTGGTGGTGTCTGGTGCCAAGGAAAAAGAGTAAGCAAACATTATGGATATTATTAATTCAACAAGAAATAAATAAGCCTCGTGGTGGGTATGGTAACCACGGGGAGTCGAGAATTTCGTTAGTATAGAAACGTATAAATTTAAATATATTGAGCTTCACCATTGTCGTGAACTGACCAATTTCAGAAACATTTTTATGCGTTTATTTTTATTGTTTTTTTCACGTTGTTATGGTGATTCTGGGAATGACCATAGCAACGTGAGGCCTGAGGGTAAACAAAATGCGTTCATCACAGATCTAGTTAATTATTAACATATTTGCATACTGTATAGAGTTTATGGACTGTTTTGTTAGGCACGACGATATCGTTTGTGTCAAGTTATGGGATGCCGACATGAAACGCTGCAAGCCTTTTCCGCTCGGTACGGATTCTTCGTCCATCGTTGTCAAGAGTGTTTGCAGAGATAAAGTAACCAATTTTGTAAATTTTTGGTTGGTTTGATATTGCTTACATTTCAGATGCATGATTTTGTTTATTTTAGGGCAAGATATTGGTTGGTACGAAAGATAATTCAATATTTGAAATCGAAGAGAAAACGGGAATCGTTCAGCTGTTGCAACAAAGTCACGGCGAAGGTGAATTGTGGGGTTTGGCTGTTCATCCCACCAAACCTAAATTTGTAACGGTGAGCGATGACGCTACGCTTCGTGTGTGGGATATTCTTTCCAAGGTAATTAATTCATTTTTTCATAATATACAGGGTTAGTCAAAAGTACGGTTCCATGGAATTATTCGACATAATGAAAAATGTTGAGTTTTTAGCACCTTCATAGGGTTTTTCGCAATTGACCTCGCATTGTTACAGATCGAGAATTGCATTGAAAACTACGAGTCGTAGCTACCAATTCCTACTTAGAAAGTGGTAGGCAATGTTTTGTTTAGTCAGAATCCATTGCCATTTCATTCATTTATTTCAATTGAAATAAAAATTGATTCAACAATGGTGATTAAAATGCAGGATGCTGCTACGAGAGTCACTCACTGATTCTATTCAGTGGACTAGTTTGCATGGTTAATTTAAATACGAATTCGAAGATCCATAACAACTTCAATAAAATCCCCGCGTAATATCAGTGACTTGCAGAGAAGCTGTTGTAGCAGCACTCGCGTTTTTCAATCACTATTGTTGGATTGATTTTTATTTCAGTTGGATTGTTGGAAATAAATGAAATGAAAGTTGTTTCTGACTAAACGGACTATTGCCTACAACTTTCTAAAAGTAACTTGGTAGTTACAACTCATAGTTTCCCACCTAACAATGCGATTTTCCAGACAACAATGCGAACACAATGAAAATACCGGTTATTGTGATCACTTGGTGACGAGTGTTTTTTTGATGACAATAGCCGGCTGATAACATTAAAAATTCAACTAATATCTCTGGACCGACAGATATTGATAACATTACCCGTGATTATTTTAAGCGGATTCCACTGTATTGGAATCTTTGGAAACCATCATTGGAAAAGAAAAAGTGTACCGGTACCTCCACCACTACCCCATGGAAGTGTACCTCTTGGTTCTTCTCTGTTTTAAATAAAAAATACTCATCACATTGTTTTGCAAAATTTCGGATAAAGTTTTGACCCACCCTGTATAAATAATAAAGTTTTGAATTTCAATTACAGCGTATGAATCTGAAGGTGATATTACCTGCTGGCGGTCGTTGCGTGCACTATAGTGTCGATGGAGAGTTTGTTGCCGTTGGTTTGAAGAATGGTGAATTTCTCGTCCTCACTTCTTCCAACATGAAAGTGTGGAGTAAACGAAGAGACAGGACTGCTTTGATCAATGATATAAGGCGAGTCAATGTTTCTCACTATTGTCAACGGTTTTGTTGGTTTGTTTTTTATAACACATCCTTGATCCGTGATTGTTTTAGATTTAGTCCCAACAACAAGTTTTTAGCTGTAGGTTATCAGGATCGGTGCGTTGATTTTTATGACTTAACTCACGGTTCTCACATTCGACGTGCAGGAACTTGTCAAGGAATTCCTTCGTTCGTTACTTACTTGGATTTCTCAGCTGACAGTGCCTTTGTACGAGTAAGTGTGAAGAACGAAATTTTACTACTGTTCAGTGAAATGTAACTTTTTTTTTGTATTTATTATGTTGGATATTTGAAACAGGTGTGCACAGCAAATTATGAGCAATTGTGTTTCTCGGTTCCTCGAGGAAATCCAGTGAAAGAAAGCGTTTCTATGGACATCACATGGGCTACTTGGTCGAGGTAGTTTATTATTATCATTATTATTATTGACATTTTGACAAGTGATCGATTGACATTGTTATTTTGTGTGTAGTCCGATAGATCCCGATGTCGTTGGGATTTGGCCTCGCCATGCTGACAAAGGAGATGTCAACTGTTGCGATGTCAGCAGATATGGTGCGACGATTGCGACAGGAGATGATTTTGGTTATGTCAAGTTGTTGGACTTTCCATGTCCCGAGAGATTTGTAAGCCTAACATTATTTCAGTGGTGGTTTAACGTTTACAGTAGGGCCTCGCTTTTGATTGTAGGAAACAAAGTCAAAATCAAGAAAATGGAAAAAAGATGTCAAAAAACATAACTTTTGCGTTTATTTATTTTGGACTTGTATGTTTTGGTGTTTTTCGTTGTATCTTTGTTCTTTTTCTTGACTTTTGATTTTGCTTTCTGCAATCTCGCTTTTTTGGCATCTCGCTAATACAGTGGTTTTCAGTTATGTTCGGCATTTGTCTCGGCAGATTAAGCATGATGTGTCTGTATCTATTGTAAATGTTTTACTTTTGTGTTGTTTTCAAGCTTAACTGTGCACATAGTATATCATAGGGTAAACGTGGTTTTAAATTTAATATGTATAGGGGGAGAAAGGGCCTATTAATTACCAAATTAAACTGGAAATGTTTTTAACCAGTTGATGTGTCATAGCAATACTGTACTACATGTGCACCATTAATATAACATGTCTAGAAACGTTATCATCAGTGTAACTTTTAGTTTTCCAGCTATCAAAACCAAATTTTTTGATTTTGATGGCTGAAAATGTTTATAAACTAATACAATTTAAAAGAAAGAAAAATACAAACCGAAAATTTATTGTGCAAATTTGTGGTCCCCTCCCCTCTCCCCTAATAGTTGTGAAAACAATAGGCCATGTTCATGTTTTGTTTTTCGGCGGTTTTTCGCTTTAATTTTTTGACAAGATCTGAAACCAAACTTGCGGGACGTTATTTAGTTTTGTAAGCCTATTTTTAAATGCATGTTTTCTCGTTGATCAATCTCGAACAGGATTAGAAATATTAAGCTTAAAAAACTGACCATCATGTATTTGGTAAATTATGGTGATGGATAAATTCAATTTATTCGGTAGGCAAAATATAAGAAATACAGCGGTCATTCTGCCCATGTGACCAATGTATGCTTTAGCAATGACGATCGATATCTTGTCAGCATAGGGGGACATGATGCGTGGTAAGCGTTTGTTGGATGACAGTTGCAAAACGTAAGTTATTAATACTTTAAATAGACGTTCTTCAAAAAACATGGTTTGTTTTTTTCAGTGCTTGCGTATGGAAAACTGCCATCAATCCTCAGTTTTGAATAAGCTCAACAACACCAGTACGTAGTTATTTTGTATGTTTCCAAAGTGAGCGAAAGTAGCTGGATGTCACCACCGTCGTCACCAACCACGTCATCGTTGTGGTAGATAACTCATCAACTTTTCTGCCTTTTGCTCCTATGCGATAATAATAATAATAATAATGATAATAACAATAATAATAATAATAATAATAATAATAATATTAATAATAATAATAATAAGTATAACAAACAACTTTGTTGCGTTTAACTCGTTAATGGTGCTTTGAGTACAAAATCCAACACCAATGTAAATAGGCCATTGTTTATTAGCATTGACAATCCTTCCACTATTTTTCGCCAAGTTAAACCATTTTTGATAATTCTATTTTTCTTCTCGTTTTCATCTATGATCATTAATGTATTGAGTTGTACTAATACTAATAAAATCTCTTTCCTTTTGTTACTAACCTTTTTTTTTTATTAATTTTTTTTGTACAAAAAAAAAACACTATTTAAATAAAATACTAATTTTTAATCATTAATGGTTAAGACTATTTTTCTAATGCGAAGTTGATTTAATAAATGAATGCAAATATCAGTTTTTCTTTTCACACCATTTCAACGTTGCAAAGTTTCTACAAAAATATTAAACAAATTATAGATAAAATATTTGATGTTTTGTATTGGTAACCTACGTTCTTGAAAGATGGTATGGTCCCATCTGATAACAGAGAATTTTTGGGTCGTTTCAACAAAAGAGGACCGGGTTGTTTGCTTAGCTAATTTGGGATTTGTCCCGAGACATTAGGATCATCTTGACTAAACACGGTTCACTTCATTCTAAGCCACCATCCTTCCGACAACATTTTCTTGCTGACCACAGAGGTTATTGCATCCATCGGTTTCAGCTAAAGACTCGATCGAGTTCATACACAGTATATTCCACTTGGACTTTGTGGACGTGTAGTTCGTTTTTCAGTGGTAAACATGGATTTCAATGATGACAGCGTCATCGTTGTAGATAGTGGACATGGCGAAAGTCATGAAGAGCGAATCGTCGAGACGATGCGACGTCAACTGCCACCAAGTGAGTTGATGATTTTCTTGTTTTAAATTTATAGACATTGGTTTCTATAAATTAAAATTGTATTGTGATGGACAGGTTCTAAGTTCAAATCAGCCAAGAAAGACCGATGTCCACGAATTCCATTTACTCCGACACAACTGTACGTTCTGGAGACGCATTTCCAAATAGCACGTTACGTCAACCCAGTAGATGTCCGCAATCTGTCGGAAGAATTTCAGCTTGAAAAATCTAAAGTAATAATAAGATTTTTTGTTTTTTTTCTGAACTGTCCATTTCTGTTTGTATTTTTCTAATCTTTCCAAGAATGGTCATCACGTGACCCAGTCGATGGCTATCATCGAGCTAGTTGGTGGGTTCCAATTTTCGGATTAGTGATCTACTTAGGGACGTCTCATTTTCGGAGAACTGCTCTTTTCCAAACCCGTTTTTAAGGATCTAGATCCCGTGATAAGAAATGTCCTTTCCTGTCGAGGAAGTCACAACTGATTAGTGTTTACAAGGATGACCAGGGCGTGACAATATGTTTTGATGTTTGCCCTCTATTTTTATTTTAATCGATAGTTATTAGTTGTGAAGTCTTTGTTTTGTTGTGCTGGTGACAAAAACACTTTTAATCAACCAAATTAATTGAAAAGGTGTCAAAAGCATATAAATATAGGTTATGTGTGTACCGTAGTTATAAAATTAAACCAATCTACAATACCTTTTGGTAACAAAGTACAACCACTCAATAAAAAATTTTGTACGTTTTAAAACATGTCATCGATGAAAGTGTGTTTTTAAGCTATCAGTGACTGTGCTAGCTTAAGAGCATATTTATTTGCAGACATGATTTTCTTTTTAATAAACATATTTATCAATTGGACACGCTAAATGTCCAGTGCTGAAATTTTATTGTTTAAAATGTAGAAATTTAATTCGTACAGGTGATAGATACAGTGTGTATCACTCGATGATTGCATGATCAGAATATCGCATGATATGAAAAGTTTAATTTTTTTTTTCAAAATTAAATTTTAAAAAAAATTAAGTATTACTCAGTTTGTGACTGACAAGACCAATACCTGTACATATTTCGTTTTTGCAAATCTTCAACTGTCAATGTAACACTATTTTGGACATGTTGATACGTTTCTCATAAAAAGAAACGTATTCATACGTTTCTTTTGATCACATTCCCAAAATTCGAACATCACATAGCTGAATTCCAAATTCAACAAGACTTGGATTCCATAATTAAATGGTACAGCGAAAGGAATATGAGCTTAAATCCTATTAAAACAAAACGAATAACTGTAAATACTTCAGCAAAGGATAATGAAACTATTAAAATATTGGGTATCACATTTGATTCGAAATTAACATTCGGTTCCCATATTGAAAATATTATTAAAAAACTAAACAAAAATATCTTTTTATTTAAACGTTTAAAAAATACTTTAACTATTAAAGAAAAGAAATCCTTATTTATTTCAAAAATATGTTCTCT
>JAQIWH010001593.1:0-30474 GCA_034695005.1 Cryptops parisi
GATTATTTAATAATAGTTGAATTATAAACTCGACATTTAGGGTGGAGGAACCACCTCTGAAACGTTCGTCTGAAAATCTACATATATACGGATTTCTTTATAAAAGAAAGTATGAAAAGAGAGAAGGTTAGCACTCAGCTTAGCAGGCTGAGTGCTGGCTTTTGCGAGTGCGAGTGTGACAGACAGCAGACAGACAGACATAGCTTATTATGTTAATTAGATTTATTTATTTGAATAAGGTAAAATATGTCACTTCAATGTAAAAATCCGATACATTTTCGAAAAATCATTCATAGTATTGAATGTGTCAAATGATTGTAAGTTAATATTGCATAGGCTACATATTGTTCATTAAATATTTACTTTTTTTAAACTTTTACAGTGTTGGCTTTTTATAATACCAAACTATATACGTATAGCGCAACATTGAAATTCCGAATTTTTGCGAAATAAGCTTAGTCCCAGATCACATTCATATAATCAATTTTGTAATGTGAACTTATTACAATAGCAGCAAGCTAACATTTTCTTCTTTTGTTAACAACAGTTAACAAATATGTTTGTGATCTTGGTGCAAAATAATGAAAAAATTAGAAAAACGCGAAATCGAAAAAAAGTCAACAAAAATATTAGGCTGAAAATTAATACCAAAAAATAACTCAAAAATGATTTCATAAAATAATTTGAAATTAAACTAAAAAGTTTTTTTTTAACAATCTTCTACCAGATATGAAAATTGCTGATAATTAAAATTACTGCAGATAACCAGACAATTTTGTGGGTGGAATTTAAACATTGGTATTTAAATTCAAAATGAATATGTTTCCAAGAATAGCTTTGATAAGAAAGCATTGTTGTAATTTAAATAGTGGAGATTACATTCCTGTTGTACGATGAACGTTGAAAGAGAAAGATGTACCTAAGAACTGTTCCTATGATATGAAGCCATGTAAGCAAGTAATGCGTTCCATGTTAATCAATGAGTTGTACTTATGAAGTAATGTTCAAGTCACACACTGTGACAACCCAGTTAGCCAAATACAGTTGTTGTTATGTTTCTCTAACGTGTGTTTGAACAATCATTCTATTGACGACGCCTACCGGACTTCTTCAGTCGACCACAATCAGTTTCTGATCACATCTGATTGTGACACCGACAACAACGAGGTAGTACTTAATAAGTAGGTAATAAATTATATATAAAAACATTTATCTTTGTGTACAACAATGTGTGTGGTGGTTTGGAATGGTTTAAAATGTAAGTATATCGTCAAGAAACACTTTTCGAGGAAAAACGGATTTTTCGTGTGACAATCTCAGAGTTGACTGGACGTTGATCCGTTTAAATTTGATAAAACAAACTGTTCTACGACCCCAGCCTATAATTAAAATGTTAGCTTTGTAGGTTATCGGAAACCTATAAAAACGTTTGTGTTGCAAGTTGTCTGAATATTATAGTTTAAAACCCGTGGTTGATGTGGTAACCACGGGGAGTCTAATTGGTTTATTCTTTGTGTATAATTTTTATTTTATTTTATTAATTACTGCTCGTGATGGTATATTGTAACAGATTTACCAGAAACTGAACTAGCCAATCGGTAAACTGACCAATTTCAAAATCATTCTAAGCGTTTTAGATTTGACAGATTTTTTATTCCCATTTTTGTTGTTTACTCTTGCCTCACGTTGTTATGATGATCCTGGGGAATTACCATAACAACCTGAGGCCTGAGGGAAAACAAGCGTCTGTCATAGATAAACTTACAGATCTGGTTAATTATTATTAGAGTTTTACAATAAACAAAGACTTAATGAATACCCTGTAATATACCTTCTGGAATGCATTTAAACCATCAATTTCTTGAAACTTAATTTATGCATTTAGTTTCAATAAAAAAAAATTGGTTCTAATAAAACATCTAAGATCGCATTTACTGTACCATAATCATCATAAAATACACAGGACAATTTCAACAATGGCATAAATCGTTGTCATCATTGGCAACGATTGATCATAATATGCACCAAAGGTAGCATACATATTATAAATAAAGAGCAGCAGATGCAGGGGCGTTCAGTCGCTTACAAGTGATTGACAAATCTACACAAGTGTAGATTTGCATAATGACGCGCAGGTTCGATAGTGGCGACATATTCTCTCATATAACGATTATCAAGAAGCTTTTTTTTTTGTGCATAAATTGAAAACTAGTTTTAATATAATATACAAGCAATGAAACTCTAGTTTACATTTTTGCGTATTTATTTGCTTTCAACTTTTTCATGTTTCAAAAAGAAACGTACATACAGCTTAGGCCACCTAAACTGACATTATGTAACACATTAACTTAATAGCTTCCGTAGTATTGATGATGATAGGCCTGGTTGTAATCACCTTCGTGATCCACATGAGGATGGAATCCATGTTCATTAGCAGTGTACTTAACAACACGTTTGCTGCCATCAGGTTCTACCAAAGTGTAAGACCCGTACACTTGCTTGCCATCTTTTTTCTCGAACCGACTTTGATGATTGTAGGTCTTGTGGTCATCCACGTCGTATTTGAATTTATAATCAATATTCTAGATTAAAAAACAGATTAAAATTGTAGTTGACAGCATGTAACTTATTAGTTTTTAAGTTCATGATCCGTTACGTGATGATCGTAATGGTCATCATGGTGATGATTGAAATGATCATCATGATGCTGGTTGTCGTGTCCATAATAATCAGCCACAGCTACATAGACGATGGCCATTAAGATTAAGGCCTGTAAAACATTTTTGTGTCATTTGTTAATAATCATTCATTATTAATTCCAAGCTGTAAATTACGTTTCCAAAGACTCACTTGACGATTCATGTTGTTACTAAATTACTTGGGCATCTACCACAAAGGAATTGTTTGTTGTTGGTAATCCAAGAAACTGGTGGTTATCGAATGGAATCCGTCTCCTATTTATACAAAATTCACAGAAGAAATTTTGTTAAGATTAAGCTGAAATAATTTTGTGGGGCGGAACTATAATTTGAACAATTTCGAAAATCAAATAACCGTAAAAGCTATACAATACCTGATTGGCTAATAAAACCAGCGATTAAATCTCAACAATTGTAGACACGCTTTACAGATAAAATCAAAGGGGTAAATTAAATTGGGATATATGAATTAATTAAGTATTTTATCCGATAAACCTTTAACAAGTGTTTGAAAATGATTGTTACTAATTTTAAGTTTCATAAACGTTTATTGGAAAGTCAAACTTTTCATTTAAAAAATTGCTTTATTTGTAAACTATTTATTTATTTATTTATTTTTAATTGAACGATCTACTTGATCAAATACATAATTGTACCACATGTATCAATGTGGTGAAATTTCAGAAAATTATACAATACGGAAAGAGAAAAAACTAAATAATACAAAACATAATTACACACAAAACCACTGAAAATGGATAATGAAAATGTAAACAAACAACAGGATAAAATTAATATCCGAAAGTAAACAAACAATAATAAATTTGCTGGTCTTAAACACAAGAAAGATTTACATCAAATTGATGTAATTAAAAAGGGTTCTGTTGACTCTGTGAAAAGCTAATAGATATCTATATAAACATTACATGATGGCGATATTCCATAATTAATGAAATTAATTTTTTTAAATGAATCAGCACTATAAATCCAAAATAAATCATTTTTATTTTAATTATCATTTACACAGCATGTATTGTGTTTACTTGAACATAAACATATAACAAAAAGATGAATAAAAAGAATATATTTAAGTTGGAAACTAAACAATTTAGATTCAGTATTAACAATTTGTTGCATGTGATATACATAACCAGTTGCATAATGTAAGCCATACTGTAAGTAACAGTAATATAATCTAAAAATATAAATAAACCAAAACAAAAGCTAGCAAAGATAACTATGAGTTGTTATAAATAAAAATAAGGTCAATGTCAAAAGTTAGACAGGCTAAAGATTTTTTCCGATAAATTTGTTTAAGAATGTTTGAAAACATGTACCACCCAACAAAAGTATTTATGGCTAATCTTCCGTAGTTCAATGAAATTTTTATATAAATACAAGAATCTTTCAGCAACAATCATCAGTTTCTTGGATTTATAGAGTGATCAGTAATACGCAAACTCAAATTTGTGGAAGCAATTATGATTCGTGAAGTAAGTGTTTGGATTAATGTTGTATGCGTAGTCAATAAACAGTAGCTAGTAACATGACATTAACATTCTTTTAGGTTTTATTTTTCTTGGCAATCGCCTGCGTGGTTGCTGCTGAATATTATGGTCACCATTATGATGGTTATCCAATCACCACGATGATCATTACGGCCATCACGTAAGAGTACTTAAACATTACTTTAAAATTGTACTTAAAAATTAACAAGTTTCACGCAAATACGCTGTCTACAAAAACTCATTTGTTTTCTATTTAGAATATTGATTATAAATTCAAATACGACGTGGATGACCACAAGACTTACAATCATCAAAGTCGGTTTGAGAAAAAAGATGGCAAGAATGTGTACGGATCTTACACTTTAGTAGAACCTGATGGCAGCAAACGTATCGTCAAGTACACTGCTGATGAACATGGTTTTCATCCTCACGTGGAACATGAAAGTGGTTACCACCATGATTACTATAACCAGTACCATGGATATCATTAAGTTGATTTAGTATATGTTGTAGAGTTTGTTTTACAATGGCAATTCTGGCTTGTATTTTGAACGTTAATGACTTATTATTTGACTGAGATAAACAAACAAATAATAAATTAATTTTACTATACCACTGTTTTTTTTTTAATTTAGCACATTTCCCTTCCCTTAACCACATAATTTCAAAAAAATTTTTTTTTTTAATTATCACTAATTCTGTTATAAAAGCACGTAATCCCACTGGTTTCACTACTGGTGGCAGTGATCCGGGTTCGCCTGCCACTCGTGCCATTGTTTGAGGTCTAACACCACGGGGGGAGGGGGACAGGTTTTCTCGGGGCTCTCTCGTTTTTTTCTGCATCATAAAACTGTGTTTTATTTTTATCACCTTCAGCTCATCATTATTTCTGTATTTCTGATTTCAATAAGGTCTGAGATACTGACATAGCTGTAAGGCCAGTTGGGGCCCCCGTTAAATTACAACTAAACTTTATTTCACATTGACTGGCACAGAATTTGCTTGAGGCAGCCGAGGGGCAAGCTAGGTGATCACACCATCTCCAGCGCCTAACACCCTTGTATCCATGCTGGCGGCAGTGGCAGCAACTGACAAGTGTGAGAGGTACGCTCGTCAATCATTGGCTGATTCATCTCGCTGTCTCCAATTCCAATTCTAATTCCGTGCCAGCTAATGTGAAATGGAGTATAGTAACTTTTTTACAATTTCGAGGAAAACTCGTTTAAAGATCTGAACTTGCCTCGCTGTCTATAGGCTATTTCACAAATCTTGCGTTGATATCTTTGCACATGTTGTATTGCATTATGCACTGGGAAGATAGAATCACACTTAACACGTTTGAAAATTATTCCCAATAATTTGGACAAAAATGTCACTTAAGACCCTTTTAACACAAGATCTTTCAATTATTCTACATTAAGTTAATTCGATAATTGTCTTAACAAGTAGCCATTTGTATGAGGACGCCATAAAACAAAAACGTATTGATTTTACGATGGATCAAGTGGTTTTTATTTTACTAATTTTAAACTGTCATCTATGCCTACAGACATGAGTTCAAGTTAGTTAAAATAAACAAATATATTAGTGCCAAACAAAACTATTTCAGTGCAAAACAGTGGCTCTCAATGATGGCTTGTAGTTAAGACACGATTACCCTTTGTTGTCTGACAGTATTACATTAAAAATGAAAATATTTTAATTTATTATAAAAATAATTTAATTAATACTACATCCAGATGAAGAGTAACACAGTATAGTCACATTGTATACATTTTTTACAATGTATCTATTTTTTTGTATTAAACCAAAAGTAGTGTTATTTCTTTATGAACAAAATTGATGAATATGTTTTCAAAACATAGTAAAAAATATATACAAGTTACATGTCTACCGTTGCTTATTGAAGTAGTATTAAAAAAAAGCACTGAATACATACAAAAAAACATCCCGGTAAATCAACTTTATTTGCTGCTTGCCATTTCGTCGGTCGTCTCGGTACGATCAGAAAGCATACGATTTTCCAATATCGTGCTGCAGTCTGATCGATGAAGACTGACACTGACCAAGCCAAGTCTGATCCCTGGGGAAGCCGGTGTCTTTTCACCACTGGCTTCGAGCCAGGAATCCTAATATCACCATGAAAATCACGCCAGAAAATATGCAAAAGAAATAGCCCGAGTCAAAGAGTAACGTCCCTCCACTATTGACACCTCTCCAACTCTCTACAAAAGGCAAATGACCGGAAACCAAAATTTCTTTCTTCTTTTACCATTTTCTATTTTTTATTTCATTGACTAAAAAAAAAAAGATCTAAATGTCTTTTTTAACCGAAAAAAACTTGACTTTTTTTTCTGCTTTCCATTTAAATGGAACTTTAGAAGAAAAATTTAAATATAACTTAAGGAAGAAAATATTCACAGCTCTGAGTGGCTTGGAAATAAGAAAATGCTGTCACCCAAAATTGAAAAGTTGGACTTACCTAAAACTTTGACATTGACTTGTCTTCTTGCAGTTTCGCCCCTTGGACCTTTGGCGATGCAAGTGAACGTGCCTTCTTCAGAAGCTCTATCCACTTGGGAAATAAGGAGAGTGCCGTTGTCAAACACTTGTTGTCTTCGATTAGCTGGCAGAGTATTTCCATCTAAAATAAAAATTTTGTCTTTGTAGAAGTTTTCAACTTGTTCGCCATAACAACGCCATTTCTAAAACATTCCAGTGTTCCATTTATTAGTTTCACAAACACTACGAACTGTTGCACAAACAATTCGTTCATTAAAATTTATAGCTACTTGTTAATAAGTTTAGCTTAAAAAACGGCCATTTATTTCATTCAGTTATCCAAACATTACTATTATTCATACAAAGTTAATAAACAATAAACTCGCATTACAATAAAGTTAAACAAAAGTATCAAAACATTTATATGTGACCATAAACCAGGTGCCATTGTTAATTATTTCTCACGAAATAATTCGTGCAATGATTATATTACTCGTCTTACACAAATATTTATGATTACAATATTAACAGAGTAGTTTTTCTAACCGAATAATTTAACGAATGTATCAAAATAAATTACACAAACAAACTGGTAGGAACGTTTGGTAATACCAATATTTGTTGTAATTTCAATTTTATTTTGAAATGTTTAAAGAAGCAAAAGGTATTTACCTCGTTCCCATTTTATAGAATCAATTGGATATCCACTAACATGGCATTTGATGATAACATCGTTTCCAGAAATTGCAGCAACATTTGGAATTGGCCTGATATGAGGAGGACCTTTAAACATATAAAAATATATCTAAATAATAATAATATATTTAAATTTTGTAAGAAGAAATACTCTTCAAACTAATTAAAATAAAAGAAAACTTTAGTTTTCGATTTGTTTTTGGAGGTGCAGAGATTCTGCAGTAATAAAATATAGCAAAACTGTATAGCAGCGGTTCTCAAAGTTTTTCGAGTTTAAAAATTTGCATAAAAGTCCATTTTAATAGGGTGTAGAAGTTATAATTACAACTAATACTAACAGCTGAGCCCCTCAGAAAAAACTTCGCATCTCTCAAGGGTGCCGCGGCACCCAGTTTGAAAACCGCTGCTGTATAGCAAGAAAAAACAAACAGCTATTATAAAAATTTAAATTATCTTTTCACAACACTAAAGTTACCCTGTCATACGCAATTTTTGATGTGACAAATCGAGCAATCTGTGCATAGTTGTGACGTCAGCTTTTTGCCAAATCAGTTTCCGAAACCATCCAAGCCAGACAAGGTGCAATTTAAACTGCCACACGATGTTTGACAGTTCAAACTAAAACTTTTTCAACTTTTGTTGGTTTGAAAACTAACATGTCAAAAAGTTGACATCATAATGGTTAACAAACTGTTCAACTTACCACACCAAAAATTGTGACAGGGGCCCCTAAAAAAGTATTGAACAAAGAAATCACCATACAATAGATAACTTCACTTGTACTTGTACTTGAGTACCATATATTTGGTACTTAGACTTAAGTACATTTATTGACCCGTACTTGGTTCTTGTATTTTAAAGTACTTTAAAGTACCTATTCAGAAAGTACTTGTACTTGTACTTAAGTACGTACTTACAGAATCCTTGTTAAATTGCATTACATTGCAATTATATGCCTATTTTATATTGATAATTTCTTTGCACTTATACTGCAGTAGAGACGTATAATAAGAAAACACAAGCACAAACTAATAAATAACTGAATTAATTTCTTTCACACTACAAAAAGTACCACAAAAGAGGAAATTAAACACCAATTGACCGAACTATTTTTAAATGCTAAAAATATTGTATAGTTTATAAAATCTGTGTTTTATATTGATAACTTCTTTGCAGATTTTTTACAGCGCTGAACTCTATTAATAGTATATTATAAGAAAAACCAATTTAAAAAGCTATAAAGCTATGAAGTAACTGAAACCACAAAAGCTTATTAAAAGAGAGAGTGAATTGAAGTGAAAATAAAATTCTATTTTAGACATTTTTTAATATGTACCAAAAACGTTAAGCCTGGCGACATGATCCACCTTTCCAGCTTTATTGGAGGCACTGCACCGGAAGTTTCCTCCATCTTCGACACGAGCACTGCTGATGTTCACATAACTAGTCACATCTCCTTTGCCGTCTACATGATCATTGGTCTTGAAACGTCGACTGGGTAAAGGAAGATCGTCTAATGTCCACGTGATCTGCGGGGGCGGATGTCCTGAAGCGGAACAGCGAAGAGACACAAAAGCAGACTGCTGGACAGTTTTGGACGTGAATGTAAAGGAAAGTGTTGGAAGGACATCTACAATAAAAAATGAAAGATATGGCGAGTGAATACCTCCGAAGTTGAGAGTTTCGTAAACACATAACTCAGACCTATGATAAAAAAAAACTCTCTACATCATAAATTTGGTAACTTGAGGTCATGAAGAAGAGAGTTTTAAGTGCAATTGAAACTTCATCAAAAAAAAAAAGTTGAACTCTTCAAATGGTCAAAACAAACTTTCAATCGTTATGAAAGAATAAACTTTAATAGATAAAATCGAATAAAAATGTTAATCTTTGTCTACAAAATAAAGAAAAAAAATAAAAATAAATATATACCGAAAAATAAACCGAAGCCGTTATGGTAGCCCTACTTCGAATTGTTTTGCAAAAGAGATAAAAAAAAATCCTTTCGCACTAGTAGGATAAAGAGTTCTCAACAACAACAACAAGCGATTTTCATCGATGGAAACCAATAAAACCATGCTCCATAACGTGGGATAAAGAACAAAGTATCTGAACTTGTGACAGCGTTTGAAAGCAAGCTTCGTCATAAAGGAAGAAAAACGTCAAGGGTAAAAAAAAATAACAACCGAGAAGTAAAGAGTGAACTGCATATTTCTTTCGTCTCAAAGAGCAATGGTCATTGAACGATGAACGTCCGCCATGCACATACACCGAGTCTTTTTCCTCCTGCTGTCATCCATTTCTGGCATTTCCTTTGCCGACGGCCAACTGTCACCGATATATCTGTCAAATCAACTTGCGATGGTGGCTTCATGCAAATACAATTGACTCCATTTTTCTTGGCGATGAAGATAAAAGGGAGCCACTGCTGCATTCCATTACACACGTCGCTAGGTTGCGTTAGCAGTTACGACAGAAGGAGAGACAGACAGAAACGAAGAAGAAAAAAAAAGACGAGTTCTCCCTATCTAAAAGATGCTCAAGATATAAGCAACATGACAGATGGGACAACATGGGAGCCAACGATAGGACGACGACAACTTCCCCTACCAAAACTTGGCACTGCTTTAGCCCGCAACTTTCCATAAACATCACTAACGTAGTTATGAAAAAAACAAGCGGACCTCCCCCCTCAAAGTCAAGTTTTGCCTCTGCTAATAGCTTTGTTTTTTTACTTCTTTGGTTACATGCAAAAAAAATTTACCATATTTTTATTCACAGAAACCACCTTTTATGGAATGTTCCATCTATATTTATTTCGATAAAAAAACAACCAACATTTTACTAGTAATTTTACGCTAAAACTCTTATCATAACTGTTTGTGTTTACACTACTAAAACATACATACACACAAAAAAAAACTGTCACACAAAACAATTACCGTACGTACCTGTGTAGAATAAACGTAAGTGTTTCAATTTAAACAGTTACATAAATCAAAATTCAAATATTATTTTGTAGGCTCATGTTCTCTAACCAGCCTCATTTAAAACAAATTTAGTTTGTATACATTGTTCATCCAAATAACAAAAGTAAACTTACATTATGATATCCATAAAATTTAAAAACACGCATAATTTTAAAAATAGCCTACATTTTCACTAAGACAACAAAATCATGTGTGGTATTGTTAAATATGTTTAAGCTGAACTAACGGTGCTCGTTGTGAATAACTTTGCAACTACAAAGTGTGAATAGTAGGTTCTGTTGATTCTAATCTTGTTGTAACTAGAAGAAGAACAAAGTAATACGCTTACTATATACATATAGAATATTTTCAAACGGGTGTAGGCCGAAACACCAACAATCAAAACACCGACAATCAGAATACCAACAAAATAATACCGACATTTAAAAATACCTAACAGAGCCTCGACTGTCGGTATTTCGATTGTCGGTATCGTTATTATCCTTTATTTGGATTGTCAGTATAACGGCCGGGACCGTTTTCGAACAATATGCGTACGTAGTAAATACATTACATGAGAAAGTGATGAACATTTCAATTTTAGCGTATCAACACCGTTTGGCAAGTTACATATACGCATATGGTAACAGCATAGTTTGAGTTTCAAAATTCGTGTTCAATAAACGAGATATCAAAGATATGTGTTAACACACTCAATTTTAAGCATGAACTAGTCACCAGAGCGTGTCCTACAGATACAAATGTGTGCATAATGTCTATAAAATATTTTTTCCTACACATTGCTCTGGTTCGATAAGTACTTACACGCGCTCGTACGAGTCACCAAACTGTTTTGATCAGAACTTGTATGTTTTACGAGTGTGTGTAATTGTTAAAACAATAATCAAGGTTTTTGCAGGGTGTTAATAACGATAAAATTCGAAACGTCGTGACATATTATTTTGTTGTTACCAAGTAGTTACTATGATACCTTCATTCAGTAATCATCGACATAACCACTCAATGACAAAAAAAATGTTGGCCTTCAAATCTCCATATCTCGGAGTTGTCACGACATTGACAGTTGAAAATAGTTGCTTTGTCCTGCAGGTCGTAACGGAATGACCTGTCGAACACTCCTATTACTTGAGAGTTCAGTTTCGGCGTGTACTTGTATGTTTACACTTGACGGACACACATATACTTACACACACGCACGAATGCATGCGTTATGTAGACTAGATGGATTCTGTAGGTCATATAATTTGTGTATTATTTATTAAAATAAGTTTTTTTGTTTAAAGTAATGTTTTAATTGTTTATGATTGTAACAGTTATATATCATAGAATTTTTTCTGGAAAAATGTTATCCACGAAAAAATAATACAAACAAATTGAAAAGATGATTTCTTAAACCAACAAACAAAAATAGATCAACAAAGATGTATACATTGTATGTGATATTGTTGTATAACTTTAAAATTGTAGAATGCTACCTTTCAGATAGCTCTCCGGGTAAAGATTGTCGAGTTGTATAGTTAGGAAACATAAAGTACATTGTTACATTGTAACAAAAATAAATTACAAAAATGAAAGGTGATTGATAATAATAATAATAACCACCACCATTGAAATATACCTTTGTTACTGTAAATCATTTCACGACGTTTGTTGACAGTGGAGGTTCGATAATGGTAGCTTCAACGGTCGGAAATGATTTTGCTTTGAAAGAAAAACTTTGAAGAATAAAGCTAAACGTTGCTGGTGAAAAATCTGCCACCTACAAGACTCGTGTTATTTCCGGTGAGGTACTAGTGAGGGGCTGAAACCAACAGTGATGGATTTACATTCGAGCCTTTCTGCGTGTTTATTTCGACGTGCTATTAACGTACATTTTTTTATATATATAAAACGAACATCCGAGTGTTGTTGACGTTATCCATATAGAAGATCGATGTACAAAAAATCCAAGTGTGACAAAAATAACACGAAAAATAAACTTTTTTTGTACACAAAATGTTTCTAATTTATTGTGTACTATATACTATTTCGCTCTAACTTAACGCACTAAAAACAATTTGAAGAGCCTAATGTAAAAAGGTGTTTAGTAATATTTTTTGTCAAAAATAACCTAGAAGCACTTTCAAATGTGTTAGATGCAATTCTATCTTCTCAACAAAGTATTTTGAGCAAAACAACAATATGCTCAATAAATGATATTAGTGCAAGAGGTGTGAAGTAGCTTTAGCTAGCAAGGCAAATTCAGATCTTTAAACAAGTTTTTCTCAAAATTGTAAAATTGTTACTTAACAATTTTTTTACACAAGGCCTTTCAATTGTCTACTCTGTGGAAGAGTCAGGTTTTCTTATCCGTTGTTAAATAAAGTGAATCCATAAAAAAAAAAGTTCAAATACCAGTGCAAGCTAAAATGCATTATTTCAGCTCAAGTTGTCAACTGTGAAAAAATACCAAAGTGCAGTGACAACACTGCATGTTTTACCAATGCGTAGTAGCGTCAACATGTTTTGTGCAAACAAAACTCCATCTACACAATAAATTTAACTATGTGGAAAAAAAAGATCGATGCAAAAAAAAAAGATAAAGAATGGCTTGTTTTTTTTTATTTCTTACCTCCTAGACGAAGTTCAGCAGTTCCTTGTACCGTCTCATCAGCATTGCCTACGAAACATTGAAACATCCCCCGGTCTTCCTTCTGGACGTGGGATATTTGCAGAACCCATTGTGATATAATCTGCACTCTGTCCGAAGGGACGACAGGGACACCATTGTGCAACCAGGTGACTTGCGACACTGGATATCCTGAAGCTGAGCACGTGAACGTGGCAGGCTTACCAACGTCTACCACTTGCTGTTGGGGTTGAACATGAGCTGACAAAGTGACTGTTAAAATAAAGAAGAAAAAATACACGCTGCTTTCAACTTTTGTAAACAACAGAAAATTCCCAGATGTCTAACTTAAAGATTAACAGCTGCGTCTTGAAACTTTTCAAATACAAAAAGAAGAAAACAAAACGAAACGGGGAAGAAGTAGGGGTCGTTCCTAAACAAGAATGATGTAACCAGCATCGTTTTAAAGTTAATTAAGAGCTAATGTAAAAATAATTTTCAAGTCATTTGACAAGGAACAGCTGTTGTTCCTCTCGAGAAACGTGATTTCCTTATGTGGTTTGCGTTAAAGAACATCGACCAAACGTTGTAAGCATTGTTTGACCAACAAACACTTTGAAATAAAGTAGGTAAGTAGAAGACTTTTTGATATTTAGAATGCTCTAATGTCAGTGACACAGGGCCTGTCACACGCAATTTTTGGTGTGTCATGTTATGGTAAGTGAAGCAAATTGTAGACAACTGTGACGTCAGTTTCTTGCCAACCAGTTATTAGTTGGAAAGAAACTAACGTCACAGTTATTCACAAATTGACTAAGTTGCCATACCTAAATTTGCACAACTCTTGCATGTGAGAAGGGGTCTTGTTTATTCAAGACCAAAGGAGTCTTGGTCTTGAATAAACATAAGGTATTTTCATAACTGCTATTTTGGGAATAAACAAAATATCTGATAACATCTGTGTGTTTTAGAATTAGTCTATTTAATCGCTGGACTTGATGTCATTAAGATGAATATACAGGTTTTGATTTTATTATACTGTTTTCGTTTATTCTTTCACAACAAACCTTTAAGATAAAGTTAGCTAAAGGGCGTCATTAAAAAATTTAGAATCAAAGAAAAAATTAACAAAAATTGATTTCACAACTATTCAACTATAATATAAATAATATAGTTTATATCATCAACTCGGATATATTTTAAACTAATTAAAACACACAGTAGTTAACATTAGTATTTGATTTTGACAAGCTGTATACTAGTATCCTCATAAACGACTGTATATGACAGTCTAAGTTCAATTCCAAGTTCACTACAACTCACAAATGAAGCTAATATAAAGAGAATTAAAAGAGTTACATAAAGTTACTTTTTGTGATTTAGTTCGTTATTTAGCACAAACACGTGACATGGTTAAATTTGTCATCAAGCATGGCAAAGAAAACAAGTTCTTCAACGAACAATTTTGGTAATTCAAGACTTCAAAGAGTGAATTCCCCTTTCTGTAAAAACAGACCGCAATACTACGCTGATGTAAGTTTTGTTGCGAAGCACTAGAAGAGGAGGGGCATCTGGATTACAGAATGTAAAATGGAATCCGTATCCATTTATCCAGGCGATGTTATCATCAAACTGGCATTTCAGGTAGTTCGGTGGGAAAGCATGTCCCATTTGGCCAACATTTGGGTTTCTGGAAATGACTGTGTTTACTCCAAAGTCGGAACATGTTCCAATGCTCAATCGCGAATAAAAATAAACTCGGTGCCCTCATCTCGTAGAATACAAATGAGCCCTCACGATGAGTATAGAGATTTCAGATCCACTCTCAACTGAGATTGGATGAAGAAAAACATGCGTAATAAGAAAGACGTTGCAGATTAAAAATCGTGATAGATGGCGACAGCGAAAGTCGACAACTCTTCTCGAAGAAGAAACAAAGTTCAAAACCAAAAAAAATTAAAAACGAATGACAAAGAACTAAAACTTTTGAGAACAAAAAAAAATTAATCTACGTCGTAATTAATTACTTAATGTCATAAAATAAAAATGTCTCTTCTTTTTCTTCAAAATAACAATTTAATGTATACTAGATTAAACTGAATCTTATTTTTTCTTGGAAGTAGTTCAGGAATCGCATGAAATATTCAACGATAACAAACTTTAACTACTTTTAAGTGTAGTGTTGAAATTGGTACTAATGAGTAGTACTAAGAGTGGAACTGAAAGTGAGCACTAGACGTGATAGTTAGTAAAAGTAGTACTAAGAGTGGAACTGATAGTAGTTAACTGAAAGTAGTAGAACTGAAAGTAATATGGAACATAAAATAATACTAATATCACAGTAGCACTGTAAGTAATATTAACTAAAAAAAGTAATTCTCGTAGTATGTTACCGTACTAAGAGTGGTATTAGAAATGGCACTAAGAGTAAGAAGAGTGGTATTAGGAATGGCATCAAAAGTGAAACCGTTGGAAATGAACGTATCGGAGACGTTGGAGGTTGAAACGAGCTAATGTGATTATATTTACTTCATAAAATAATAATAAACAGTATACGAGTACAATAGCAATGGTGACTAGATGCAGTAACAACAGTAGCCATATTGAAACTTTAAACTTGAGTAGCAATAGCATATGATGTCTTACGTTTGATATTTGATATTTATTTGATATTTATTGGTCAAACCAGACCTCTTAAACAACAAGACGCCAAGAAAAAAAACTTCATAAGAAAAAGCATAAACTTTAAAAAAAAAATGTACAAGTGCAAATAAATAAATTAATAAATAAATGCAAAAATAAATGAAAACCAAAAAAAGCCATAATGAGGCTTGTATCCAGTAAACCTAAATTAGACAAATAATGCATTATACCGAACTAATAAAAATTAATAGAATGACAAAAGATGACAAAATACAATAAAATTATCTTTGAATGCTTATTATCAAAATCTAATAAAAACTAAGGGCGTCACAATTTTACTACAGTAATTTTGACAATAGTGTTAAAAATACCAATTCTACTGTAGAGTCAATGTAAAAAAACCGTTAATAGTTAATCAGTTGAAAATGTAGCAAAACTTTTACACAAATTAAACTTTAACTTAATTTACACAATAAAGTGCTTTTAATTACTGTACTTATATTTATAAATAGCGGTTAATAGACCATTTGTAACTGAATCAACCAACGCGTTATAAATGACGAGAAAGCGTGCCCGATTGTTGTTTTCACGCATTGCAAAAATGTACTGCAAAAAAGCCCCACTAAATAGCAACGCTTCTCTTTCAAAGAGCTTAATAAAAATAAGCTGAAAAATTAAACAATTAAAAATACAAAAATAAATTAGCGTTTATTCAAATAGTTTTATTACTAATCTAATAATTATGTCATCATTTTAATTAAATTAATATACAAATCTGCTTTTTATAATGGAGATATTTAAGAATGAACATGATTTAAAAACGAAATAAATAAAATATTAAAAACTGTAAATAAAATAGTGACATTTAATTACATATGACATTTAACTTCCAACTTTTACTGTTTGTATTGGTTTATAGAATGTGGTTTGAAAATAAGAAAATATAAGCATATTATCATTATTAATATTGTACGGTCCAGAGCATTAAAATTATATAATATTAAAATTATGATTATCATTGCATATAGTATTTTTATTTTTATTTTTATTATTATTAGTATTATTATTATTAATATTATTACATTTTATTACGGTCCAGAAGAACTAAGAAATTTTGATAATATATTTGATTAAATCTTAAATAAAAAAAAGTGATTATGTAAATTTAAGTTACTATTGATATTGTCAAACTTTCACAAGAAATGTTATTTATCGAAACTACCCAATTAATGATGTGAAAATTATTCCACTGATCTTAGTTTTCTCCGTCATTATTGACTGGCTTTTCGTGTAGTAGTAGAATATAAGAGTGGTGCTAACATCGTAACTGGTGTTAATGATAGAAATAAGATGAATGTTTTTCTTACCACTAACTCGAAGAACAACATCCATTCGTTCTTCTCCCACACTATTGGTAACAACACAACGGTAAGTTCCAGAATCATCAGCTTGAACCCTTTCAATGGTCAAAAAACTAGAATGTTGTCGAACTCTACCAGCTTCTTCAGCAGCTACTAAATCTCGACCTTTGACACGGTACCATCTGTTACGAAATAACAACGATAATAAAAGAATAAACATTATATTACCAAACAATTCTACTCGGTACTAAAACATACAAAATTCTTTTTCAAAATAATATTCAACACTTTTTAAACTATTTTTGTCAAGAATAATGTGCTGTCCACAAACGCAGATCCAGAATAATAATCATAATAGTGATACATACTGAATTGCGTGTCTTCAAAAAACTATTTCAGACCTGCATTCTTATATTAAAAAAGTATAGATACTTTGTTACAAATAAGCAAAATGAAATGTTTTATTCCAAATTAGTCATAAAATCTGGTAGTAAAACTCTTTTATATGAGTTAAAATATGATTAAATTTGACATTAATACTGCTTACTTTCCATACAAAAATAATCATTGGCTAGGACGAGTAGTAAATCATAAGTTAGGCAACGAGATGTTCGGGCAATACAAAATAAAAATAAATATATTAAAAAACGATTCCATTTTGTTTCAACTTTTTCCTTGTTTATGAGCGTCGCTTGAAACAATAAAATACAACTACAGAAAAAAATCGGGCGTAAAGAAAAGGGGATCTGATTTATTTTCTCCTTGGTAAGACATTTTGACAAGATGGCTTATGGTCCGTTTCGTGAAGCAAAGAAAAATAAAAGATTTAAATTTGAACTGCGTATTTTACTGTACTTATACAGTAGATTGTGTTACAGTAAATTGTATATACTGGAAAATAGCAAGCGGCTTCGCTCGAGTAGAAAATCAATATTTAAAACTTTCTAATTCAATTCCCACGGCATTTTAAATCTGTTTGTAGTTGTTTATTGCTCACACACTACCGAAAACATAACGTGATGATACACTATTATATATTACAATATTTAAGCTTGGATGTAGAAACAACCGAATTGAAATCGGTTCACTGATTCACAAGACATATTCTCAACTCGACATTCAGACAAACGTAGCAAATCCTACAGGGCTATTCATTGAACATTTATAAAGTATCTAAAAAAAGCACTTGAAGAATTTACCTTTTATTCAGTGTAATACAATAAACGATTTGTTAAGTAGTTATGGTGTGGTGAGTATTTGTAATGTGTTACGGACTTATAAATAAACTTGTATTTTATATTTAGAATATGAAAAACGTATGAGGTAATGAAAATAAAATTCTTACCTGAACGTGGGAACTGGATATCCCTGCGAAGGACAAGGCAATTGCACAAGGTCTCCATGTTTAACATTGACCACAGATAGACTATGCGTGATACGTGGTGACACGCTACTTTTAGGATCTGCAAACAAAACAAACAAAAAAACGAGCTATACAATATCCGCCAAAAGTTTGCAATGGAATCTATTGACCTGTGAAAAGGTTGAGAAGAACGATGATTAATGTTTTGTGTTCGGTTTCTATGATAAGCTGACGGGGTGTTAAAAGTCATTTGTTGAATTGCGTTCGAGTGCAATTAAGGAAAAAACTGCGAGGAAAGTGCACATTCATGTTTATGTTTAATCACGGGGAGGAAACCTCAAAGGGGGTACCACACAATCATCTCGTTGTTTACGTTGGATGAGTCAGCAATACTTAATATACGTCAAACACACACCTCGTTCATGGAAAGTCCGAAAATGACAATAGAGTTTTGTGTCGTCTTTTATTCGGTGCAAAATGAACGAGTTAATACGAAAAAAAATATTTCAACTCAAAACCCTATCTTTATGGATTCGCTCGCTGTGCCAATTCTTTCATCAAACTGCCTCTGCATTTTGTTCCCTTCACAAAACTCAATCCTTCCATCCTCAGCAAAGACTTTGGCAATAATCTGATTATCGTTTCTCTACCAAAACCAGCCTTCTTATTTTCAACGCTCAAAATCGATATATACGACGACAACGAACGTTCTAGAGATTCCTGACCACAGGGAATACACATAAGAAAAATGGATGAAGACAAGAAAAATCCCCAAAATCTTCAAAGATCTTTTTTTTTTGCTAGTGTTCAACTGGATTAAGAAATACTCTAGTCTTAATCTTGAATCTGTTTAACCTTCTTTTTTTTGTCATCTTCAATTATTTATAACCTACATTAAAATTTCTTAACATTATTATAGATAAAAAATGCTAAAAGTCTACGAATCAGTTAATGGTGATGTATTGTTTAAAAAACATTTTAAAAATATTTTGTTAATATTTTTAATCAAATAGAGATCTCAAACTTAATTAAATTTTAACTTTTCAAGAAGAAATTTTGAAATTTGAAATTTTGATTTTTTTCAATAATACTTATTTGACTCATGAACAAACTTCACAATATTGAAAATAAGTAAGCTACATCAAAAATGCCTTTTAAACACACTCTTTATATACAAGCATATAAAGCGTCCGCCATATTGTATGTTATTTGAAAGCATTTAAACAGTGACACTGGTGACCCTAAGAGGGATTCATGACATTTCATTCATCAAAATTCATCGAGTCATTTAGCTTGTAGAAGAGTCTAAGGAATAATGGATATGTAACATGTGACATCTCCCGTATTATTTTTTAATTGATGGCATATAACCAATGTCACTCGATACACTAAGATGAATCCATAGACACCTCATTCACCAAAATACGCCGAGTCGTTTTGTTTTTAGAAGTAGAAACTCATAACTCACTCACAAGTGAAGCTAATATAAAGAGTATAAAAATTACATGCATCGAAATTTTAATTACATGACAAAACTTGAAGGTTTACTCATTGGTACATCACAAAATTGCATAATACATTTTTTCATAAATTTTGGAAGATTTTTATCTTTGTTCATTAGCAAAATTTCATAAAAGAAACTCGCATAAATCGATGACTTCCATTCCGTAGCCTACCTATGAAAAGCAACAACTTTTGAAATAAAAGCAGGCCTACATAATGAAAGTCTTCTATTTATGCGAGTTTCTTATATGACATTTTGCTGAATGACGATAAAAATCTTTGCAAATGTATGTTATAAATAAGAATGATTTATTATTATGCGATATTGTGATGTACCAATAAGTGTACCATAGAGTTTTGTCATTTTATTAGAATTTCGACATATACAACTTTTTGTATTTATGTGAGGTTTGTTCAATAAATCAAGGACTTTGAGTACAAAAAATCGCAAACTTACTATTTTTAGGTAAAATCATAGTTTAATAAGATTTCAGCTGACAACTGCTACGTTGACGTAATTTATTGGAAAACATACAATGTAGATAATTTTCAGTGAGACAATGCTCACGTATATTTTGGCGGCGTAATTTAATTAAACGCAACATAAAATGACCAGTGTGTAATAAATTATAATCAGCAACGATACTATTATACTTCCATTTCCTGTCCATCATAATCCGATTAACTAGACCATTTTTCTAATTTAATTAATGACCAGCAGCATGAAATGTTGATCCAAAATGATACTCCATTTTATCGGAATAAACTTCCTCAGCGTATTAACTTCCCATTTCTACTTCACATTTATCACTGTAAAAAAATGAGCTTGATGAAATTTAAAATATTTCATTATTTTTAAACATATTTAATTTTCAATTAAAAAATTTAAAAAAAACAACACAAAAAAAAAGGAGTTCTTCTTATAAGAGGTGGAATATTTTGAAATCTGATAATGAATTCCAGAGGAAACAAGAAGATGGGGTTATGGAAGTCACGCGGAACAGCCTAGCTCAGCGATAATCATTCATGCATTCAGGCATTGGTTAAAATTTGATCTAAATGATGAAAATGCATGAAACTGAACTCGTCGACTAATTTGCAGCAGATGCGAAAATCGATTTAATCGCGGCATTGCATCGCGATATTAATTCGCAGTGGAAGATTAACAAGGAAATGAGATTGCAATCCCTTTGATTCAAGCCGGTGTCGAATATAACACGCATAACTAACCCAAGTCAAATCATATTTCTCTCACATTCAACACTGTCTAACAATGCGACACCTTCACTTTTCGCGCACCTTAATCTTGTGCTTAAGTTGCCAAAAATCGATACAATAACAAGCCAAGGTAGCGCTTTAGATAAAGGTCAATTAAAATGAACAGCAAATTAACAAATAATTAAAAACAAACAAACTTGACAACCTTTTTTACAACTTTTTAATTACTGAAATTCAACAAGCAGAAATATATTTTAGACTAAAATATGTTAAGTGTTTATTTTGATTGTTTGGTTTTATACTCTCAACGATGAATGGCTGCTAACGTGATAGATTGCAAGTAGTAAACTATACACAATACATAAAAAAAAGCATTTATTTTTTAATACAATAATATGTGGTGGCTTAAGATTCAGGTACTGTATATATATCGTCAGAAATACTTTTTGAAAATAAAACGGACCCTTTATATGACAAAATTTCAGAATTTACTAGACATTGATATGTTTTAATTTGATACAATAAAATGTTCCACAATCCCAACTTATGTTCAAAATTTCAGCTTTGTAGGTCATCAAAAACCTACCGAAAAAAAGAGCTTAAAAATGTTGACTTATTATCAGAGTAGGTTAAATAAAAGAGGTTAAAAAATAAGAAGATAAAGAAATGCAAAATTCGTAATATTATCAAATAATGAATAGGAAACTTGACGGCAAGTGATCTCGAGTATTCGCGATACATAGTCAAGCTAAGTTTATATAACGTGATAATAAAAATGGTTGAACATCTTTTAAATTATAAACTCAAGTTTACAAATTTAAATAAAAGTTAGTGTATAAACATTCCATGTAACTTAGATGTAAAGCATATTGGGTTGCAATTCTCATTAAGGAACATCTTGCAGGTAGTAATGAAAAAAAATTACATAACGAAAGCAATGTGCAATCACAACAAAGTAGTTCGAGTGACTGCTTAATGACTACAGCTGAACAACTTAGCGACAATCACCAAACCTACCCATCACGATCTCCGTCACTATCATCATCGTCATCATCATCAACAACAACATTAGATAAATGAACTGCAAACTCGAATGGTTGCAATCTCAGCCACGCGGACCAATCTCGCTTCTTTCTTGGCACGACAACGACGTGTTCAAGATCGGAATTCCAAGCATGTGGTCCGTGCGATATTGTACTTTGTGTAATGACTATCGAAGAAATTGTTCATCGATTGCTTTGCTGACCAAGATTGTGATGAGTATTGTCTTACACACACATGCCCCCAATAAAAGCTCTTATTCTCAATCTTTTCTAACTTGGAACAGAACACTTGTTCAATGAGAAACTTTTTTTTTGCCAATATAAAATTAGAAAGGGAAAACAAACAATCCTTTTATTTTTGAAGAAAATTGCTTCATGTGACGAATCCTCTTTCATTTTAATCAACGCAAATCAGCATCTACTTATCGCGACTATTTCCCCCCCCCTTTTTTTTAATATTAATTTTTCTGTATTATTAGAAGATTGCATAGCGACGATCGCTAACGTAATCAGATTTCCAACATACCATTTTCGTTACTTTTAATTTCTGAGGTAAACGATTTCGTCGAATTGGCTCCATGCCAAAATGGAAAAACCGGAGTTCATTAGACTTCTTTCACAGACTGATGCCAAGTTAAGATTCATAAATCAGTCGAGCATTTTCGAATCCTAAGATAAAACGGTTACGAGAGAAAAGCCAACCTACAGTACTACTCATCTTTTTTACTTTGCAAACAGCAACTAATTCTAATTTTCTAATTTTAAAGTCAGTCTTTCTCCCTCTCTCTTTCTATGTGAGAATTTAGAACTTTAAAAAAAAAAAAGAAACAACAAAATTAAACATTAATCTTGGTTACGTGAATCCGTGACTTGGGTCATTTAAAGACAAAACGAAAATGGAACGCCTAAAAGCACGACTCAAGATTTTTGTGAATCTTAACACTTTTTTAGTTGATCTAGTGATTTTAATGATTCATTTTTAGAAATTTAAATTTTAGATAACTTCAATTCTAACGTTAGTTATTGGACAACAATAAACTTCATTCTTGACTACAACAAAAAGTGTTTCACTTGGTACACCCTTGACATTCACGAGTGAATTATGCGCTGGGTTATGCTGAGAAGCTTTAAAAAGCTGTAGCTATGCGCTGTAATGAGCAGAAAAGCCTTATAAAGCTGCAGCCATGTCATATGTTAGGCAGAAAAGCGTTAGTTTTGCGTTGTACAGAAAAACGTTAAACATATTTGCTATTTATTATTTTAGAAGCTCAAAATTCATGCTTCGTTTTGTGAATATTTGACGTTTGCTTTTGTTTATTCGTGATAAAACATTTGACGGGTTTTGGAGCAATACTGTATAATAATAATAATAAGCCATATTTTTCAAATTGTTGAGGAGAGCAGTTATTCTGGTGAGCAACACCAGAATAAATCCTTCTTAATCAATTTTTAGCAACCTCATACATAACGACAGAGTAACCATAAAATCTTAAAAAAATTGGGAGGAAACGGAAAATTTGACGACTTTTTAGAACACCCAAAATATTTTTCAAACGTTAACTCCCAAGATGGGTTTCAAGAGACCTGTTTTGTAAAATGTGATAAATTTATGAAAATTGCTCGAACATGAACAACTATTTATTAAACACATTAGAAATATAATAAAACAAAAGATAATTGTTTATTTTAATTTTTTAGATATTTTTATCGAGCATTCCAATTTCAAACAATATAATGTCTGGGCTGAACGTGTTTAGGTCATATTATTTTTAAAAAATATATCGTTTTTATTTTTTGGAATGTAAAAAGTAATAGTTGTGACATAGCTTTACAAACACACAAAATATGTTCACATGATTCGTTCATAAGCATTTCCTCAGCTTGATGCCTTGTAATTTTATATTTTATATTTTGCAACCTTAATTTTTTTTTCTTTTTGGACTTCCTAGAATGTAATAAACAATTTTGCAGACTGTATTTAAACATCAGTAATATCACATTTATCAATGTAAAAAACAAACAAACACTGGATATGAAAATAAAAATCAAAAAATGTTTTTTTTTAAAGGAATAACGAAACTAGTGTCTCACGAGACACGTCTTGGGTGTTTTAGAGTCGATAACAATAGCAATACTTTATCCCAAACTCATCCTTAACTTAGGTATGAAGTTTTAATAATGGTTCAGCCATTATTAATGTGCGAACAAACAAATACATGGACTAAAATTATTGATGAAAGTAAGTTGTCCACATGTTTCGATGTTGATTTCAATTAAACATTTAATTTAATCAGATTGTTAATTTCCTATAATTTTATTTAATTTAATTTAACATTTTATATCCCATAGTTTTTATTTTCATAAGAAAACCTTTTTTTTTCAAATTACATCCATATCTTTTAAACTTTTGCATCACGTCATGTTTTGTCGA
Organism: Cryptops parisi; assembly: GCA_034695005.1. Lineage (NCBI taxonomy): Eukaryota > Metazoa > Arthropoda > Chilopoda > Scolopendromorpha > Cryptopidae > Cryptops > Cryptops parisi. Next base: position 24,566 of record JAQIWH010001593.1, read on the forward strand.
TTTCAATTGTCATAAAACATCGTTATTTTCTGGGAAACATGCGTATAATCAACAATAAAATTATTTACCGGTACTCCACAATGAAGGATGTTGTTGGAATTTGGTAAATTAGCTTTTTAACAGCTTTAATGGTATGATTTTCAACACTTAAGTGTCAGGTATTCATTCCACGTTATGTGTTATAAGCACGAGAAAGAGTTTGAATAGAGCTGCAAACAATAACATGCTTTTCTTTGTTGTGTTATTTTTACGACTACATTGTCCTACATAAGATTTCAAGTTAAAGCACCGTCCAAAGCCAACTTTTTAAAAATGTGGAAAAAAAACAACAACTTTTTTACGTACTGTTTTACTGCGGTTATAAAAGCAAATCGCGAGGCGCTGAGTGACATCTCATGAAAATCCTGACAACTCCTAGCTTATAAATATAAAATAATCCCGTGATAAAGTCGTGTAAAATGGCTTCTCATAAACTGTGCAAGCGTCTTCCACCCAAATGGATATATCTTGTAGTACTTTACATTTGTGAATTATGTAAAGCGTAAGCTCACTTTCTCATAAATTGTCATGCTTGTGAGAATAAAGGGACACTACTCAGTTACTACGTTTGAAACTTTCCAACACCAACTTTAAATAAAAATACTAATTGATTTCGAGTTAATGTTAGTTTTATAAATTATTGTAATTCGTTTATAGTTTATATAATTTAAGTCAATTGAACGATCTGGTGTAAAAGGGTGTTAAGTAACAATTATATTAAAATTTTGAGCAAATCGTGTTTGAAGATTTGAACTTGCTTTGTTGTTTATAGTTGATTTCACACTTCTTGCACTAATATCTTTGCACATATCGTTATTTTATTTAAAATTATGCGTTAGGGAGGTATAATTACATCTCACATACTCGAAAATGATTCTAGGTTATCTTTAACAAAAATGTTACTTAACTCTCTTTTACACCAGGCCCTTCAAATATCTTTCGAATTTTTTAATGTTTGACAAACAAACTGATGTAAAATTTACTTTATCATCAAAAATGTATTATTTTGATGCTTGTGGATTAGCTGCACTTGTCGATTAGGACACTAGTGATTAAAACCATTCGTATTACTTGACATGATGCTAATCGTTTGTTATTCTTAACTAACCGAAACTAAAGATCATGGGTATAATCTCAGTTTTGGTTAGTTAAGGCTAGTTAAAAAATGGGAACAATTAATCCACAAGTACTATTATTTTTAATCCCAAATTCATCACACAAAAGAATAAGTTCTTTTATCATGAATTTTTTGTATATGCTCCCATTTTCTTTAAATAAATCTACGCAGAAAAAAACAAAATGACAACAAGCGATAAAACGACGATGACAAGAAAATAATACATAAAAATATATATAATAAAAAAAATATTTTTCTCTTTACCTGTGACAACGATTCGACCTGGTGTACTCTGCCTTGCTTCTCCTGTCAACCGATGCATGGTTTCGCAGTGGAACGAGACAGAACCGTCACTCACGTCGACATTTTGAATGTAGAGGTCTCCGACCGCTGTCTGGACGTAACGTCCATCTACGCCAATTCAATAAATTCAAGCCTTGCTCCCGGAGCCATTAAGACAGTCGCATGAAATTAAGGCAATTAATTATCGCGCAAATGGATCCGTTGCATTGTGTAAATTAATAATTGTGTTAACAGCACCTGCTGGTGCGGGTTAATCAATCACACACACAGACTGTGTCCCCCCTTCTCTTTCCACCCCATATCCCCTTTTCCCCCACTTTGCTTTTGCCTCACCACCAACAAACAACTAGTCGAGCTTCGCTTTCGTCCGAAACAAATTGAGGATAAAAATTTCCTCATTAATCAGAAAAGTGCCATTATGCAAGCACCTAAAACTCTTCTCCCACTCTTTGGAAATTTTGTTGATGTGCTCGGCACGTTGAAAAATTGGTCAACCGATATCAGTTAAATTAAGAATTTATCACGAAACGCGAGAATTTTCGCCCAGCGACGACGACAACGACGTGATGATGGAAACAAATTTAACGCCATTTTGAACTGCTGGTGTTCGGAGCATTTTGCTAGTGGTCCACAACGCCTAATCTTAAGGAAAATGTCGATGGAAATTTATGGCAAGCTTAATGACACTAAGTGTTGAGAATTAATTGCAAATTCACGCCGCGCTACTGAGAAATAAAGGGTTAAGCGTTTTCTTGTATGTACAAAGAGTTTTGCTAAATAGCTTCCAAGTTAGTGCTTTTTTCTTTAAAGAATTGGCCATAACAACGCGTCACGTCCGATTTCTTTTGACAAAAGAACAATTCATTTTGCACAATAAATAATATAGTCTATTTAATTTTTAAAAAAAATAATTTAATGAAATTCACATTTTTTTTAACCAAAAAAAAATTGGTTTATAAATTTTAGTTTTTTAATCAATTTCTTTATATCGTAACATATTTTCTAATGAATAATAAAAACAAACCTATTTTTTAACATTTTAAAAACTTCGATCATTTTTGTCATTGGTCAAAAAGCAATTCATAGACATTGAACAAATTCATTAATAACAGTATTTTCAAGGAAAACATAGACATTAATACAGGGTTATTATTGAAAAAGTATACACTTTCAACAATTTATAAAACAAAAACTATTCCAGATATCCAAACTCACAAAATACAGTTTTGAGAAAAAGTTCTGGAAGTTTTGTTATAGCGATTTATGGATATCGCAAGCAATGACATGTGGCGTCAATTCATCAGTCATGCACTTTTTTGTTGGCTCAGAGCCATATCACTATTCTATCTGTGACATCCATAGTGATATGGTTATGGTTGGTCTACAAGAATTCCCACCCTGTGTTTTTTCCTATAAGGGGTATACTAGCATCAAGATCTTGGTCCCTCCCCTTCCGATTAATATAGATGAAGTAAAACAATGTTATCACAACAGTTGGCCCCGCGGTGGCCTAGTGGTTAGGGCATCTACCTCCGGTACTCTAGTTGGTGAGTTCGCCTCCCACTCGTGCGGTGTGGGTTCAGTTTAGGGTCTGACACCGCGGGGGCAGGTTTTCTCGGAGCACTCCCGTTTCCTTCTGCATCATAAAAACCCTGGTCCATGTTTATCATCATCATTTTTGTACTTCTAATTTAACTAAAGTTTGAGGGCCAAATGACATAGCTGTAAAAGCCAGTCGGTGCCCTCGTTAAACCCCAAGTACCTCACAACAGTTATTTTTGAATTTGTTGAAACTATGTTATCGCACATTTGACAATAATTCGACTACCACGTTGATGTATTCTGTATGACAAAGTGCACACATTGAACATCTATGAGTTGTTGTAAAAAAGTTCAAAGTTTGTCCTCAAAACTGTATATTGTCAGTTTGGATATATTGAATTAGCATTGCTTTATAAATTCTTCAAAGTGTATAATTTGTTTTTTATAATAACCCTGTATAAATGACCGAATGCCATATAATGAGACATTTGATATCTAGGGACAAACGTTGTAAGGACGTTGTACACATCAGAATAGAATACATAATAAAGTAGTTAATATAGCAAATAAGAATAATAATTTAAATCTGTTGTTTTAAATTAATAACTAAACTGTGGTTGAACTAAATGTTGATGTTAACTTTCTGTAATTTAGTAGTTAAATTACTTTCGGTCCAATTAACTTAACAATTACAAGAATCAACTTTTTAATACTGTATTAAGCTGGACCACGTTTATAGATAATAAAAAATATTGTCTACACTTTAGAAAAATATAGTCTTGTATATTTAAATCCTCTTTTGTCAAATATGCTAATGGACACGGAAATAATTTATTTCCTAACGATGACAAGAATACTCGCTAGATAAACTTTGACGTTCAATTTAAATGACCGAGCTTGCAATGCCGTATGATTAAATTATGGGTTTCCGTTATATCATTTATTTTAATTAACCAATTATTACATTTTCCAATTCAACAAACACAAATTCTACATAAAAAGAAAATTAATTTGTCTCCAGAAAAATAGCGATACTCAATTTTCATAGTTAGGCATTGTATAACAAATTTTACAAAATGCAACGGACCATTCCCAAACGACGACACTAAAATTCACTTCAATCTGATTCTATTCTTGTATTAAATAAATAATAAAAACATCTGAAAACTAAGCTGAGTAGGAATAACAAGAGTTACACTCACCAGGAATAACAGTTGAGTAGCTGTTGGTCCCTTCCACTCTCACCCATGACGTCACTACAACATAATCGCGGACGAAACTGGGAATGTGACACTTGAGCACTGCAGTGTTGCCGACGATGACAAACTCGTCGTACACTTGAACTTCGAAATACTGGTTTACAACTGCAAAAAAACAAAAATATTACAATTTAGCAATTCAATGTAACGTTGAGTTTCTAGATGATTAAACTTCAGTACGAATGCATAGTCGCCAAAGTTTCTATAGCACACAATAACATACCCTTAACGTTTTACAACCATTCCAAACACAATTACTTTCGACACTCGATAGTTTTTTTTTTAAGTTATCATTTTGTGTTGCTAGTTCTTACAATTTTATATTCAAACAAAGTAAAACACCAATCATGAAATCCACCCAAGTTAATAACTCAACCCACGCGCTTTACAACCACTTCAAACACAATTAAATTTAACATTCGATAGTCTTCGTTGTGAATTGTCGTTTCGTGTTGATGGGTTTTGCAACTTATGTACAGTATATCTAACAGCGTAAAAGTCTACCATAAATTCCACACAAATCAATAACACACCCGTAACTCTTTACTACTACTCCAAACACGATTAAAATTAACATTCAATTGAAGGCCCTGATGTAAAAGGGTGTTAAGTAACAATTTTACTATTTCGAGAAAGTCGCTTTTAAATATCAGAAACTTGCATCGATGTTTATGAGCTACTTTACACTTCTTGCACTAATATCTTTGCACATATTGCTGTTTTGCTCAAAATTATGTTTTAAGATGTTTAAAATTACTCCTAACACAGTCGAAACTGCTTCTAGGTTATATTTGACAAAAATGTTACTTAAACACTTTTTTACACCAAGCCCTTCGATTGAAAGGCTTAGCGCAGCATAATGGTGAGCAACGTTTTAAATTGTTCAGAAGAGCCGTTTTTCTGATGAGAAAGTCCATAGAATACCGTATTAAGCAACAAAGTAATTCTCTATATTATGCTATCATTTTTAGAAAATTCAGGAACTGGTACAGTAACCAGCTAGAAATAGTACAGAGGAACAGTTTCATGTACAAATGCCATTTTTAAAAAAAAACGTAGCTTACCATTTATGTTGTCCGAATCCCTTCAATTGTTGTAAATTAGTGTTTTGTATTTTTATGTTTTACAATCTTATAACTAACAAAGTGAAAAGTCCATCATGAAATCGCCATCCAATAAATGAAATAGCAACAGAAAAAAAATACAAAATAAAATAAATAAAAAATGAAACTCATTTCGATTACGTTTCCACTCAGCTCCCATCTCATTTACTGAAAAAAAGCTACAAAAAAAACCACATTACATTTACAAGAAATCAGAGTAAAGAAAAAAACAACATCGATATAATGATGGTTGGTCAGCGTGACTTCTTTCTATGAAGTCACTGGAGAATCTTGAAATGAAGATGGAAACGAACGGTGGACCAAAGTAAAGAAGCAAATACTGACCCAGTAGAAGAAGGTGGAGGAAGAAGAGAAGGTGAGCATTGATAAAAAAAAAAGGAAGCAAAAGTAACATCACTAGCAACAAACGATGGCAAAAGAAGTGCTTATTTCCCCGGAGATTTGGGGGCTATGTAAGCGAACATCAGCTGCCATCGTAAAGATGCCCGACGGTTGAGAGGGCCCCCAGTTTCCTCCGAGATGGGC
>JAQIWH010001594.1:0-30456 GCA_034695005.1 Cryptops parisi
ACTTGTATTTTAAAGTACTTTAAAGTACCTATTCAGAAAGTACTTGTACTTAAGTACGTACTTACGGAAACCCTGCATATAAACTATTTACGTTAATTACTTGTAGCACGGTACCAACTCGTTGTACACGGTATAGTACCTATATTCCGTTTATAACATTTTCTAAGGAAATTTTGAAAATGCCACGTCAAAGGATGAAATTATCTTTATACTGTAGGCTCAGTTTTTCACCAAATTTTAGTTTGTTAAACGTTATTTTCATTATATCACAGGTGGGCCTGGTTCGAAGAAAGGAATTTTCGTGGAGAACTTGGTGCAGTCCTTTGGCTTTCGTTTGGTAAGCACCGAGGACGTCATCTTGCGGCATCTTCCATCGAGAATAGAAGAACGTGCACGCCGTGAAGGGTTGGTGTTCGGTACCACAACTTCCAACACAAATGTAAATATCGAAGAACCTTCTGGTTCCGAAAAGGAAAACGAAATTGATCAAGGCGATTCGCATCCTAATCCTACGTGGTATTCCCGAGGCCCCTCGGCAACTACTTTTGCTCATAAAGTCAAACTCATGCTTCAGGTAACTATAAAAAAATAATATAGCAAAAAAAAAAATATATTGTAACAAAACTAACTTTGATGTCTAGCTATAACTTTATATTAGGGATAAAAAATTCGATTTGAATCCTCGAATCTTGAAAAATATAATATTATTTCAAAATTCGAGGTGATTCGAAGATTCGAATTGAATGTCCCATTCCTACTTTATATTCTCACTACAGAGGCACTGATATTAATCATCATCATGATCTAAATATGTCAGATACTTTAAAAACGCAGATTTTATGCAGGGTGTTTTATGCCTGAAACACTTAACTGATTATGCCATCGATTTTTTGGAACTAGTACTTGAAACCTAATCCAAGAGCAATTAAGACCTCTTATTTTGTTGCAAGGGTGTGTGCTTGAAATCATCAGTGTCATTTCTCTATAATTTCTTATGTCTGTGAGGCAATAATAGTTATCGGTGTACATCTATGATCGATAAAAAAATAATAAAAACGACTATTTATTGTAATGTCTGAAAACTCTCTTTTGCTTGTTGTAGGATTACCCTGATGAGTTGACTCTTCAATGGGTGATGATGCACATTGTCGAGGAAATTGCTGTAGCTAGAAACCAAGGACACAACAAGTTTTTAGTGGACATGTTGCCTAATTTTGATTTCATGTATGTGGACTCATTCAGTTTGATGGATTGCAGTCGGGAGATGCAGTGGCTTGAAAAGCAGGTAGGTTGTATTAAAACAGCATGCACTTACTGTACTTGTCAAACGTTGTCACTGAGAAACCCTTCGCTTTATATACTAAATTTAAACCTAATGTCATCATTAACTTTATCCCACTTTTAGTTTGCAGATGTTGCTATGTTTGCCATCCTGTTGTCTATTTCCAAACAAGATTTCGATGAGATGTTTACGGGAATAAACGACTTCACGCCCGAAGCTAGCGAACTCAATATAAAATCAGAAATCGATTTATCGCAAATTAAGGTAAAACGCTTAATCGATACACATACAGAAAAATTGTAAAGTATAGATGGATGTTCATGCAATGTGTTTTTAAAATGAATAAAGACAAAGTTTCTAATTTCAGAGGCGACAATCATCCTTCTTAAGTGCCATGCGTCCATATTTCGAGTATTTCCAGAAAACCGGACGTGTCATCGACGTCACTCCAGCTAGGGCCAAATTCGATTACATCTGGCAAAGATTAAGTCAGGTGATGTTGGGTCTAGGATTCTTAACACAATCAGCCGCAGAAATAGTCATCTTTTTCACCACTAGTAAGTACCGTCAGACCCTGACTTGCGTAGGAATTTTCTATCACATGTGGACTGGTTCTTTACGTGGAAGTAGGCCTAAAATAAATTTTATGTTTGTTTGATAATAGGTGGTGAAGAATTTAAAGTGAAGTCAGAAAAATGGTTGAAGTTTGGATCAAAACAAAAAAAACTGACCACAGTGGTAAATATCCAAATCATTCTATAAATCAAACTTAATGCAGGATGTCCTTGATTTATGCAGCAGTTAAATTATGCACCAACGTTGTATAAATAAAAATATCGCATATTTGGATACTTCCGTGAAGTTGCAAAGCTACAACCTTTTGAGTCACTTGTGCCCACTGCACAACTACATAATAGCAACGTTTTCTTGCCTATAACTAGACTAGCAGCTAGAAGGATTTCTGACTCGCTTATTAGAGACTAGCTGTACCCGCGGCTCCGCCCGCGTTGAAGCGTGATAGTAGGCACATAGCTTGAGTGCAGACTTTTGAGCACAGCTCTTGTCTTTGTGGGGATGAACAGAAATGGGGAGAAAGCTTTGGTTATTTGTAATGCTGTACAAGTTAGCCCACCTCGTGCCTGTCGGTGGGGGCAGCATTTAATCTCTGCTCCCCCCCTATGTTTTGTAGCATGATAAGTAGGCTATAATAGAATTTGTAAAGCAAGAAACGAATAGAACAAAACTGCATCAAAATCTGTTTAACGATTCTTAAGTTATAAACGACCGTAAACAATACAGACTTCGTATTTTATAATAAATAAAGATAAAGATTAAGAAGAGATATTGTATTACATACAGGGTGTTCCTAAAAGTTCTAGTCAAATTTTACACACAGATTATACGCATTGAAACAAAGCATTCGACACGTATAAACATGGGTCCGTAAATTATTCCCTTCTGGGATAACGTCAGGTGAAGTCACATAAATGCATAGGTTTATGGTCTCATAATTGCTGTAGGTATTAAAATTAGTATCAAGTATGCATTTTCAGGCCATGTTTATACGAACTTTTTACATTTTTAATGCACAACAACTGTGGTGAAAATTCGACATACTCTTCAAGAACACCCTGTGTAAGAATCTTGTGTTAATTGAGGATATCTTGTAGTATACAATACATTAATAAATATTAATTTTGATTTTCTGTATTGAAATAAATTTTATGAAAAAATAGGCTGACTTGCAAAAAGAATTCAAAACGTACTGCAGTGGAAAATCGACTCATCGACTAATTATCTGTGACACCAAACTATGTCAGTACCTGACTAAGTCTGATGAGGTAATGCTGACATAAGTTTCTAATTGTTGACACAAACTTTTATAGAATATAAATTTAAATTATTTTTTAAAATTATTTTTTTTTAATAAAATTGTACTACATTTTCTTAATAGAACCTGAAGCAAATTCGATTTATGGAAGATGGAGATGCCATGAGTGACTTGGCGTTGGACAAAGCATCCTTTCCCAGCCAGAAATTAATCATCGAAAGCAAAAGTCACAGGACCATCTCATGTCCAGGAAACGTCCTATGCTTTTTCCCTGCCAGAATGGATGAAAACATGTGTCGATTAACAGCAGCACAGATTGCAAACATGCTGCGGAAGCAAGAGCGCAACTAACATTAAGCACAGGTAATTTTGAAATTAATGTTCTTCAATGGGTTGTCTCTTAGAAGTCAGAACTATGGTTAACACTCTTTAATCAAGATTCGTGACCTGTGTTATTATAGTGGGGCTGCCTCAATATAATGAAGGGATGTCAAATATGCAATAAGAGTACAGATCATTCTCGACAAAATTTGCACCTATACAGCATTTTTCTGAAAGGTCTAGTAAAAATTTAACCGCAAATGCTAAGAATGAAAACAAAACAAAAATTCCATATAAACATTAGTCCGGAAATGCATGACACTCGTTTGCATATCTACAGCGATTATGAGAAACTAGGCCTATGCAATAATGTGACTTCACACTGTGTTATCTCAGAAGGGAAACATTTCTTGACGCATGTTTATATGGGTTGCTTTCTTTGCTTTGCTGCATAACATCTGTGTTTAAAATTATTAGATTAAAACATCTTGTATAATATAATGCAGCGGACTGGTACCTATTTGAGAAAACGTTTCGTGTGTCACAACACTACAACATTTTAAGGTAAGTACAGCACGCAGTGTATGTGCATACCGTACATCTACTAAATGTATGCTAGATGTAATTAAGATAGAGATGTAATTTTCATCTTTCGTCCAATGTGGATAATCCAACATATGTCAAAAGTAACTTACATAAAGGGTTGTGACACATTAATTACGTACAAGTCTGGGTTCGTCTGTGCATTGATTAAAAAATGTGAGATCTGGGGTACACTGCAGATGTGAGATACACTTCCAAGAGCATTTTTGAACAACCTTAATACAGTACAAACAGGTGCTAAGTAATCGATGTTTTGGCATTTTCTTTGACCTTTAGACTAGAGTATTTTTGAGTGCATTTTCAACACGTGTGAGCATCCATCCATCCACAATATGATATTTAATCGGGAAGCTCTTTCAAGTTAAAAACTATCTGGTTTCAAAATTCCGAAAGCGTACAGTGACACATTCCAAGCCTGTAGACAGACAGACATTTGGCTATAATTGACTTGGTATGACAATTGCTTATCATTTTAACATCCTTACATTTTATCTAGGAGAAATGAAATAGCAATTTTAATTGCTTAGCTACATCTTTATATAAAATGTGGATGATCAAACTTAAGTTCCAATACGTATATATTTTTATATAAATAAATAAATATCCAAATGGTATCCAATAATCACATCAAGTTTAATACTGATTTGATTCAATAATATATATAATGTTCTGTAATGACATTATGTTCATAACCCATATTAGCTATTATAGGTTATAAGAAATATATACAGGCTATAATAATAATAACCATAACAATATAGGCTATATATCAGAAAAAAATACCCTATATGTGGTATACAAGTCGCCTTTGAATTAATGTCAATACTAGTGTACATTAAAAAAACCTGAGTCCATTGTGTTTACACACAATTCAAATACATTATAATCTTACACACCAATTTTAAATCACTGCAATTTTCTGTTGCTAAGGTATTATCCAGCTTTGGGTGGAGTGCCAATTTTTTGTATTTCCAAACATAATTACGTTATACTGTTACACAGTTCAGATATTCTCAAAATCCGCGTAAGAAAAATCTTATGGTACTAGTTATGAATCCAGTGATAGGTCAGTCGTGAAATGACCTTGCTTAAGACTAGTGCATATTAAAGAACCTAAGGATCTCTCCAACAAAAATCTCAAAAGGTCAACTATCATTGTCATTGGACCACTTCCTACCACATGAGATGGTGCTGTTTGAGAAAATTGAACTAGGAAAACAGTTGAATACTACGTAGTGCCAGCCACATTGATGGCAATGATTCAGAGCACAAGATATGAGCATAATGCTCTCACACTCTCGTTCATTTGGATTCAGGCATGCAACACTTTGTCCACTACTTCCTAGACAAAAGACGACAACATGCAACTTTATCAAACAATAACCTCCCTGGTTGGAGTAATTATCATGATCCTGGTGTCTCCATCATCTCCCTTTGATCATCTGGTAACACCTAGACCAGTGATGCACGAAGGGTTGTCTGCAAGAGAATGGTTGCAAAACCAACATCCACATCAGTTGCGATATATTTTGCATCTGTATGAACAGATCAAACACTATTACGAACTACTGGATGATGACGCAAATGCAACAAAGCGTCCTTACATTCGAGGGTTCTGGGCCAAAGAAGGTAAATTGGTCCTATTGTAATGACTTCGTTTGTGCGCAATGTCGATATACACCCTTGAGAAATTATGTAATTACCAGTGATGGGCACCGACTACTTAAGATTCAACTACAATTACTAACTACTAGTAAATATATTAATTTCAACTGCTAGTTAATTACAATTTTGTAAAAGTGATTACAATTACTTTTCTAACTACTCCACTTTCAAGTAGTACGCCTTAGTAGTAACTGTAAATTTTCTCTACTTCTCCACTGTGGCAACTGGCTTGTATAAAAAGTTAACATTATTTTTCATATGTTTTAATAGTTACATTATTTGTTTCAACTTTGGTGGATTAGCTTCCCATAGCATAGAGGAATGCACATTTATTATATGTTTTAATAGTTACATTATTTGTTTCAACTTTGGTGGATTAGCTTTCCATAGCATAGAGGAATGCACGCAAAATAACCATCTTTTTTTCAAACAATTTGTCTGAAATCTTGCACCTTCTTGGTGTAAATAATTATTTTACCTGTCATACTAAGGTGCGTCTCAAAAGTATATTTTCTTCCCAAATATGCGGATTTGAAAATGTTGGGATGTTAGTATTACTTTTTCATGTGACTACTATTAACACATGATTTGAGAAAGAAGTTTATCAAGGTTAAAGGCAATATGTTTATTTTCATGGTTTTATGCAGAAAAGTTAAAAAAACATGTTTCATAAGTAAATTCCTTAAAGTTTAAAAGTAAGTCGGACCCAAAATAACACATTGTAAGGAGCTATCTGTGTATGACTTCAACTAATTTTATACTATATAGTATAGAACTAATTCCAGACTATATATTATAGTACTAATTCTATAATAGTTCTATTATACTACTTCTATAACAGTTCTTTTATACTACTCCTATAACAGATTAATATATGTGTGTTATAATCCATAACGGTTGGAAACATCTTCACCATGCCTCGAAACAAGCAGTTTACAGCTGATGAAGTGGTGACACTTTGGAAACTTAAAGCTCAAGGAAAATCTGTAAATGATATTGCTGTCATTTTACAACGAACACCTCGAAGAATTCGTAACATCATCAAGAAAGGAGACAACTGGCGTCCAAAGCCACGGTTGGGCTGGCCTATAGCAACTACCCCTCGGACTGACCGGCAAATTATTCGGTTGGTAACTCAGTCTGACATGTCTGTGCGGACAATAGCTTCTGCAATTGGCGGAAAATGCGTTCATCGTCGACTGTTCATGATAGCTATGTGAAAATAGCCATAAAACCACCTTTGACACCTAAGCATGTCGCAGCTCGATTGCAGTGGGCCCGTGACCACATGACATGGAGAACAGAATGAAATTCAGTCTTTTTAGTGACGAAAAGAAATAAAATTTGGAAGACCTAGACGGTTGGACATGTTGTTGGCATGATATTCGTCAGCAAGGTGGTGGATTCATAATGGTGGGGGTGCATTTTGTGCTAATGGTACCTCCGAGTTGGCATTTATTTCTGGACGCCAGAAATCTCAAAACTACCAGAACACGTTAAAATTGTATCTGTTACCTTTTGCACATAATGTTTGTGGGCAATCGTTTGTCTTCCAACAAGACAATGCTTCCATTCATGCATCAGTGTCCACCAAACAGTGGTTTGAGCAAAGAAATGTTATTTTGATGAAGTAGCTACCTCGAAGTCTGGATCTCAATCCTATTGAGAACATTTGGGGAATACTGTCGCAGGATGTCGACAATTTTCGAATGTTAGCGAGCTGAAAACTGAAATTTTGCGTGCATGGCAAACTTTACCACCATCAGCGTTACGGAAGTTGGTAGATTCCATTTCAAATCGTGTGTTTGATGTTATTCACAAAAACGGACATGGAATTGGTCGATAACTGATAAACATTAGGCTTTATAAGCAGATGTAATGTTAACTTACGTGTGTTTGTCATGGTACTTTAATTAAGAAACATACTTATGAAACGTGTTTTTTTCCAACTTTTCTGCATAAAACCACGAAAATAAACATATTGTCTTCAACCTTGATAAACGTGTTTCTCAAATCATCAATAGTAGCCTACAGCCATATAAAAAAGTAATACTGACATTCCAACATTTCCAAATCCGCTTATTTGAGAAGGGAATATACTTTTGAGACGCACCTTAAAAAGACACTCTACAGCAGAACTGCAAATTTCTGAAAATTTAACTTTATTAGTAGTAGTTGAACTATGTACAGTAGTCAACTACCATGTAAAGTAATTAAACTACGTATTACTTTACATAAAGTAGCTATAACTACCTAGTAATTACTGTAAAAATAATTTAACTAGCAGTTCAATTACTAATAGTTGAACTACTCCCTATTACTTGTGATTACAATGACAGTTACTATTTGATTGGTGGAATATAAGACGATTGATGCTGTAAATCTGTATCGAAAAGATTATGGCAGATAAACAGCAGCGAATGTCCAATTTACTTATGCAATGTTATTTATTATAAAAAACATGGGTTCAAATATGCCAAAGAGAAGCCGTAAAAATGCTTCCAATAATCGAAAAGATGAAAATTGTGCACTATAATTAAAATTTTATAAATTAAAATATCATAGTTATGGTCCGCGGATTGGCTTGGAACCTATCCCCCGCTGTATCACTATATCTGTAATTTTTCATATGATTTATAATTGTAGTTATTACATAGTAGTTACAGCAGTTATGCGTTACAATACACACCTATTTGTACTTGTTTTACACTGCTGGTATCTTTGGTTTCGTATTGTATTGCCGTCTTTAGTAAACCTATAATTGGATCACAAATCTTCAATTTCACTCTCAACAAGTTATCTGTAATTCTTCTTTATCAGTTATCAGCAGACACATTTATAGATGTATCATGTTTAAAAAGATGTATCCACGTTGTCAGACATAAGTCAGACTTGAGAACAACAACAGGTCAAGTTACAATGTCTATGTCTCAAGGACATTCTCCCGTTGAAATCAGGAAGAATTGAGTTAGCGGGAGTGAGTAACTTGAGTTGGTGGAATGGCATTGTATTTTCAAAATAGAAAACATTTGACATAGCTTTCTGGACCTTGGGAAGGAAATAGTCTTTGATGTCTATTCATTCTTATGTTTTTTCATTCATAAATCACTGTTCGTTTAGTGATTCTCCGGTTAGCACTAGTTTTCAAGACCGGATTAACAACGCTAAATTGGTGGGGGAATATCTGTAATTGGCTTTGCCATCAAGCTGGTCATTTCGTTATATCTACAGGGTGGTTGGAAAGTAACTCCCTATTAAAAAGTGCTGATATCGTTACCAATTGAAGGGTCTGGTGTAAAAAGGTGTTAAGTGACATTTTATTTTTGAAAAATGACCTATACAGGCTTATAAAAAAATTTTAGAATGTGTTAGGTGCAATTTTACTTTCCTGACGCACGATTTTGAGCAAAATATATTGGAAAAATATCTATATGCATGAACATCTGTGGAAAGATATTAGTGCAAGAAATGTGAAGTAGCCCATAGACATAGCAAGGCAAGTTCAGATCTTTAAAAGCATTTTCTTCGAAATTGAAAAAACAAAGTGTCAAACATCCTTTTACACCAGGCCCTTTAATTATTATTGATCGATTGTAGTTAAACAAGGTTTACTGTGGACTTGAGAAAAAATTGTCTGCAATGTTATAAGTCCACATGAGTACCAGGATTGTCCGCCATTGTTTGGAATAGTCTCAACTGAGTCTTCAGCAGAAACTCTGGTGTTATGTTGGTCATTTAGATTTATCGTATGTACTTTGACGACCCAGCCAACGTCCCAGAAATAGGATGTTGAGCCACTCACGGACAGTTTAGTCTACATAAGTGCAAAATGAAAAGGGACATCATCGTTCATGAAGATGAGGTTGTTGACGTTGTCCCAGTTATTTTTGGCCACAATAAGCTAAAAATCATCTTTCGGTTAGCTATTCCCAGACGATTACAGAAACTGATGAACAACGCTGGTGGTGGTGCCTATGTGAAATTTTAACCTGGAGACAAGTTCTTCCATTCTAAGTTCCACAGTAAAACTTGTTTCACTACAATCGACCAATAATTTAGTAAAGTCATTCTCACTTTTCAATAAAAAGTCACGACCACCAGTCTGACATTGCGGGGACAGGTTTTCTCGGGGTACTCCCGTTTCCTCCTGCATCATAAAACCCTGTTCCATTACTTTCACTCTCATCTCATTGTCGTTCCGGCATTTTTCGATTTAATAAAGTACACGTGACGGCCGAAACGACGAACGAAATCGGTACAGTTATCAAACCACAAATACCTACCTACGACCACCATGTTAGTTGTTGTGAGCCTTGCAAGAATAGACTTACGTGAATCTTACTAAGCATTTTTTTGTACTTTTTGTTTCCCTAGCCACATTTCCATTGCTGAGTACTAGAAGCGCTGCCGTATGGTTCAACACAGGCGAACGGTGGAAAGTGGAAGAACGACCATCCAAAGTCCAGCTTGTCGTCTCTGCTTTCGGACCGGTTGGCCATCGCATTTTCGATGTCACGCAAGCAGCAGTGAGTGCCATTTACAACAAAAATTCAAGGACCAGGGATCAAGTTCGTCTTAAAATCCCAATGTCTTCAATGGATGTACAACTGTCATGGCTACTGCATCGTCAACCTCCTTTGCTGCTTCTGTTCTACGGCCATTTCCATCCTTCGTTCAACCCATTTCCAAACAAACGCATCGATAATGTCCGTTCTAAGCGTCACGTCAACTTGCCTCGCGCAGGTGCGGACGATCGAAGATGTCGACTAAACGAATGGGCATTGACATTCGAGCAGTTAGGATGGCAAGACTGGGTGGTCGCTCCACCAGGAATTCAAATCAACTACTGTGCTGGAGAGTGCAAGATGGTGCCCAACAACCACACCAGTCCGCACGCGCTAATGCGAGGTTTCTACCATGCCCTGAACGGACCCGAAAAGGAAATGATTCCTAAACCTTGCTGCGTTCCCACCCGTCTTCGAGACGCTTCTATCATCACTATCGATAGGGGAGTGATTGAAATACTTGCCAAGAAAGGGATGATCGCATTGGAATGTGGATGTGTCTAGTTTTATATAAAACAAAAAACACCAACGAACCAACCAACCGACAAGTTGTGCAAAGCGGAAAACTATTTTAAGTCAAACGTGAACTACTAACTTTTTTTTTGTGTATATTTATAATTTTTAACATTATTTATTACAATTACAGGTTTTTTATTATTACTTTATTGAAAGAAAGAATATACGTACAATGCCCTCTTAATGATTTCGAATCTTAATGCTTCCATACCCAAATTAAGAACTCTACTAGGAAATGTATCCTCTGTCTCGGTGTAATCCAAGAGTTCAAAACAGTCACAAGTGTTTTTAATAATAACAATCCTTATACTGTATTTCTGTGATGTTAGATATTACATTCTTTTTCTAACTTTGGTTACAGTGACAATAATAATATGTGAGCAAGAATTAGGGTAATGTTGAGGCTTAAAGCAATGTCAAAAAAAAAGTTTACAATACATATGTTACTGGCATATGTTAATTATAAAATTTAAACATTATTTGTAGAATGCTTTGGTAAAGTATGAAATTGTATAGAACTCTTTAGGTTAGTTAAGATTAGTTAACAACATTTTCTCTAAAAAACAAAACAAAATTGAACTTAGACCTAGATTTACACTTAACCTAAACTTTTGCATAGCATAACTATTCCAATGCTATTTGCCAAAAAAAGGTTAAGCATTGTATACCGTGCCTAAATTTTATACATTTCCAGTAACATATAGGTATTGTAGCCTTTTTCAAATAATTGTAGCAATTGTCTCTGTGACCAAAACGTTCGGTAACTAGCTGTAGTGCTTGCAAGACAGTAACACACTAAGAAATACATAGCAAATGATACATTTTATAGACATTGTGCATGAATTTTTATGTTTATAATGTCTACAAAACGTGCTTTCATTGTACGTCGTTCTGTGTTTGTTATAGAACTGGTGCATGCAAACAAAATGACCGGTGACCAGATATCGGATGTAGTAATTAATGATCGAACTTTTAATCATGAATTCTATGACTATTGCTTTATGCATGATTTTCGAGGTTGTTCAACTTTGGATAGAGCTAAACAATGACTAAGGAAGTCGGAAGATACATTTTCTAACACTCCAACTGTTAATGTCTATCCGTGTGGACAACAGCCTTATGACGTTGGGACATAAAAATGTCCCATAAAAAGAATGTTTCCAAATCTATTGAAATTACACCGAGACAGTGTTTTTAAAGTCAGATTGTTTTAAAATGTTGACCACATATCAGTTTATTATTCTTTTTGTGACGCTTTTTTCGAAACAAGTATGGAAAATGCTGATGAAAATGTGAAAATGACTACGCTTAAAAAAAAAACAAACAAGCTTGAGCTCAAACGCCGTACAGTAAAACAGAACCTGATCATCATTAATGGTTAATAATAAAAAACAGAATAAGATGGCTTTTCACACCTACTAAGCAAATGTCTAGTTTGCCAAGTAAAACTATTTAACTATTTAGCTATGTAAGAACAACGTTACCACTTTCAAGAACAGTGTGTGATATTTAGTACGCTACTGAAAGAAAAAATGAATTAATTATATAATATTATTTCGTAATAACAAAAAACGAATAACAGACTTTTGTTCGACTTTTGACACAAATAATAACTTAAAATTTCTACTGACAATCTAATTTATGCAACGTAAAATTCAATGTTGCCTAATTGCTCATTTTTTCGACTACATATCTACGTGTTCTAAAGCAATGTTTTTTTTAGATACTTATATATTTTAATGATGCAATAATATTTTGCAATTCATCATCCCGGACCATGTGTGCATTTACAAGCCTATTGTGAGTGATAAGAATTACCTCTATTTGCATTACTAAAAATTATGTTGAAAATTGTTTTGTAAAAAAAAAGCTGTTCTTTAGAAAGTTGTTTTTTTTCATAACTCCTGCCTTGTTTCCATGCCTTACGATAATCGTTATATGAGAATATTTATGAAACATAAAAGCTATAATTTTTGTATACGACAAATGTGCTTTTCTATAGCATCGATGGAAATTATTTTTTATACGGTTTTGTAATATCCAAATTTTGTCGCTACTGAATGTGCATATAGCCTAACATTTTTCTTGTCAAACTACGAAAAACAAAAACAAGAGTGAATAAATAATATAATCTTGTGAACAATTTTTTTTTGCGCAAATGATGTATTAATATTTATTCTAACAAAGCCCGTCGTCAATGACGGGTTCTAAGAATATTTACATTGTTAATCTGAATCTAATGGGAGAATGCCAACTTTAAATTTTCGCGCGGTTGAATACCGTTGGGTAGTGCTAAGCCAATGAGCTATAAGTACACAGACTTACATTAGCGAATTATTATAAAAGATACTACTAGAATTAAACTCGTCAATATTAACGGAGAAACTTTATGACTTTGTTTAATTTAATTAGTTACTGTTTACATTCGTGTTGTGGTTACATGCACAACTCTCGCACGGTGTGCATGTTACACTTCGATGATCTACTTATATGCGTAGACTAGCAGCAGATCATCGTTGTAATATAAGATCATTACTAAACAGTTTGTAATTACCCAGATTTGTGTGTATTATCATATATGTCTGTTCGAATCAAAGCGCTTTTTACGTACATTCACGTTGGTATGGTGAACCCCAGTGACCACCCAGATCTATGTGTATCATCGTATCTGTCTGGAACGATTTTGCGTACACTCACGTTAGTATGATGAACCCCAGTGACCCACAGGGTATAACATAACTAAGCGAGTGTCTTTATTAAATTACAACAATGAACTGCATGGTGGAGAAGAGCCCACTATGTATTATGGTGTGTAACACCATAACGTCAGAGTAAACAAAACCAGTAACCGATGAAATGAAGTAAAAATTATACACAAATTGTAGACCGAGTATTGCGTAGCAACAATGAACACGGAGTTTGGATCTAGACTTCCCGTGATTACCATACCCAACACGAAGTTTACTTATAGTATAGAAATAATATAATTACTAATTACCCAGATTTGTGAATGTGCATCCAGAACGCTTCCAGAAGGTTTCGGCGAATTTGTGATCCAAGGGAGGTCTTCACCAAAACGATGCGAGTGTGTACATTAAAATTACAACAATGAACCGGATGATGGAGAAGACCTCATCATGTAGGCTATACCCGGTAGGCTAAATGTTTTTGCCCCTGTCTAAAAATGTGACTATCTCTTTAATGGCATGAGCTACTTGATCGAATAAACTGAAACACAGTTCATTTCATGCTACTTCTAAAATGTATCATTGCCAATACTACCCTCGTGCTCAGCAGCTGATATTGCAGAAAGAACAGAGGGCTTACTTGTTACTTCTAGTATAGTAATAGATTTGTGTCATTTATTTTATGGAGAACCCTTTTAATCCAAGAGGGTTTACCACAACAACGTGAGGGTAACATTGATATTCACGAGTTCATATGCAATCACGGGTCTATAATTCATACACAACTTGATGAATTACGTTTAAATCTCAATAACGAACTGCGTTATGGAGAAGAGCTCATTATATATACACTATAGTTGTGTACGTTTACATACTAACACGACTGAACAAAAAGAATGTTGTGAAGCAACACGAGTGTAAACATGCGATTTGCTTTTAAATTGGTGACAGATTTTTTTTGTTGGACCATCTGGTACAGCTGCACGTGAGAAGGGTCGCTTCCCCTAATTTTTGACGAATCTCAACACACAAACTCGTGCCTACCCTAGTTAGTATTAATAATGCGGTTGAAAAGGGCGGATTAATGAGTGGGAAGATACATTGGATGTGTGTTCTTAGTGGCAAAAAGCAGGGGTGGCGGTCTGTAGGAGGATGGTTTAACGAGGGTCGACTGGTTTTAATCACATTGTTCCCAACTTCAGAATAAATAAGACAATTGTTTTCTGAAAAAGCAAAAATCAAATAAACAAATAAGTGATTGTGGAATATAATTTTGCCTAAGCTTCATGTCTCTACATGCAATATAATTCGAAAACCGGATATATCGAAATTCCTATATTTTTAAAAAAAAACTACAGCAGAAACTTCCAGTTTAGCAATTGCGTCATCCGTGGCGTACTCGTACATACACATATTATCATTGTGAAGTTGCTGATTATTGTTAGTAATTACCACTGCACACAATCGCATAACAGCAAACGTTTCTTGCATGTTATGAGCATATGGAAGAATCTCCTCGTTGCGTAATAATGAAAGATTATACAGTATTTTTGGAATTCGCATAAACTGAGGATTCCCTTTATTGCGTGACCTACTAAAGACCTTGTAAAGCGTACAGTAGTTTGTTGAGGAATCTCTGAACACTTGAGAACTAAAGAATACTAAGTACTAAAGAATAGTCGGTACTTCACATTCCTTTTTGCATTCTAATGACTACTATCCTGATCATAAATTGGGATTATTGTTTGTTTCAATCCACAAGGCGCCAATGTAACCGTTAAAAAGAAACCTCGTGTTGTGTTTGCTACCATCGACATGATGGGATTTTTAGATCCAATAAAACCTCTTGCTATGTACTCCACTTTAGATAACTTCACTTTTTACAACCCCTCAACAAAGTAACCTTTGCTCCTTGTTCCACAAACAATTGCATTCTTACCAACAGGTTAAAGCACTCGTAACATAATTTCAAAGAAACTTACGTGGTTAGTAAACAACACATTGGAAATGGTTTTTGTTACATGAAATAATAAAATTAGGTTACCAGATACAATGCCATTGTGTACGGACATTTTCAAACAATCACAAAAACAAATGGTAAAAAAAAAGAAATATTAATGGAAGATAGTAAAACCTTAAATTTGTTTGATATCTTTACAGCTGTAGGGTAACATTTTAAATTCTGCACCCTGAATAACACCATAAAAAAAAACACAATAAAAAAAAGAAACAAAATTGTTACCCTGAGAACAAGGAAACACAACAACAAAAATACTGACGAAGTACACAATTTCAACAAATCCCCGACGTTTCGCCTTCTTTTCTAAAGGCTTTTCCAAGGAATAAAACGCAGACAAGAACACACACAAAGGACACAAGAAAGAACAGAAATTAAATTTTTGTTGCTGCTTGTGTCCTTTGTGTGTGTTCTTTTCTGTGTTTTGTTCCTTGAAAAAGCCTTTAGAAAATAAGGCAAAACGTCGGGTATTTCTTGGAAATTGTGCAGGTAAAATGTTTTGTATTTTTTCTTATTGTTTATGAAACTATGAAATACTTTTAATAGTTTTAAAATTGTGAAGATGATTTTTGGATAACCTATTGCTATACCGGTACTATCGATTATAAGTAGATATCTTACCGGCAAAGTATCAAATTCAGGCATTCTATAGAATGCCAAGCTTGGTTTAACGGTATAACGCATAATTTGTAATTCCACAAGAGTTGTATTAGTGGAAATTGTGGAAGCATTTTACCAAAACATCCAACAACTGCCGGATGCTGGTAACGAGTGATTGGTTCAATTTATAATAAAACAAACTCAGAGATCATTCACCACATTTCCGCTGAAGGCAGACTCGATTTCCGTAGAAATTTGTCGGGTTTTAACTTTGTTTTGGCCTTTTCTGTTTCAACATTTGATGCAATTCATGCAATCACCATTTTTTCCAAGCTTTTGACCCAGCAATTCAAGCTCATTAAAGTTGACTTCCTACACCTCTTTAATCGGTTGCCGTAAGCTAAGCAGTGATTAACATCAACTACTTCAAAGCAATTCAACTACTACTAAATAAAGTAATTTCAACTACTAGTCAACTACAATTTTGTAAAAGTAATTACAATTACTTTTCTAACTACTGTAAAGTAGTTGAGTAATTGTAACTCCATTTCTCAACTACTTCGCCACTGTGGCAACTGACGTATAAAAAGCTAGAATTATTTTTAATTGGAATTTTAAAAATTCCACTGTCAAAAAACTAATTGAACAACTAGGAGCATGTTAAAAGATGCCAAAAACTGCTTTCAAAAGTGTTTTTTTGTATTTTATTATAAAAAGTGTCCAGACACTGGGAATTTTGCATTTTATAGGTGAATGAAATGCTGTTCATACAATAAATTTTCCATATAAAGTGAGTTTAGCCTGATTCTATTTTACCCGTTATATGAGGCTCCATTGCAGTTATGATATAAGTTGTATCATGAGTCGTCTACGAAAACTTCGTAATGACAAATAATACAGTACCGATTTTATCAAAATTTTCGAAATCAAACTATTTGAACTAAATTCGCTTTGTTTTGCAGTATATACCCCTAATATGAATATGCCTCTAAACATTAAAATTATATACAAATAAAGTGTCACGATATAAAGCCTTCTTGAGAATCATCGATCTGTGTGTGTTGTTGTATTGTGTAGTATCTGTCAGGGGAATGTAAGGAAAATCCTACAAAAAGTCTGTGTACAGTAGGATACTTAACAACCAAACTGAAACGTAGCCATGGACGATGGACCATAGCTGTACAATAAGATAAATTGATTTATTCAGGTTGATTATGCTGAATAGTAGGCCTACTTTCACTTTGAAAGTGTTGGTTCATTGTCTGTCACAATGAACACAATTTCGTCGTCATTGTATATGATTTTCTGAATTAAAGTCTTGTAGTATGACGAACCTAATGGTAGTTTTGGTGCACACGTTAAAATCGGCATAAGCTAACCCTATTAATGTACAACAAATTCTAAGTTTATATAGCATCCGAGCTTCGCTGGAATTCAATAAGACACTTATTATTTATTTCTTTGCAAAAAAAGAAATTTTTAAGTCTTTATGTTAAGATATTATGACTTAGGAATGTTCTTCACACCAATATATCCTTCACCTCTTAAGTGAGTTATTTTACCATTGTTTTTGAAAAGCATTGCAACACTTTGCAATACATCATGATCATTGCATCAGCTTTGCAAAATATGTATGGCATCTAAATATACTATTAAATAACCGTTGAATTGTAAAACCAATTGTATTGCATTTACACTTTTATCTTCAGCAAAGCATACCGATTTAGCATTTATAAATTTGTCAAAACTTGATCTAATTTTTTGGTAGGGTATCTACCAGCAGTGGGGTCCGAACAAAAGCCCCGCACTTAAAGTGCAAAATAGGACAAAAGCCCCTCAGTTAGTTATATTAATATAAGAAATAGTTTTCTGACTTTTAAAATTTTTGAACAATAAAAATGCCAGTTGTAGCAAAACACAAAACGTAAATAACTTTTTTTCAACATTACTTTTTATCATCTTTTAATATAATCAACAGAAGAGCTCTTGTCCTACTTTACACTTTAACTGAGGAGCTTTTGTCCTACACTCACCAGCAGTATATTGACAAGTTTCTGTAGGAACTTGACACGTAGGCAAATAAAAAGTTAAAACGAACCCTCTACACTTATCTACAGTTTACTTACAAGATGTCCAATAACTTTGGAACCAAAAGTCAAAATAATGGAAATTGAAGAACACCTTTCAAATCGTGCGACGTCTTTAATGTTTAAGAACCAAAGAAAATAACCATTTTTAGCCCAAAATTGAGGTTTACTTAGTCTTGGGGGGGGACTTAGTTTTGCAATTATATCTTTAACACTTTCTGTTTATTATTAAAGTAAACTTTATAAGATAATTTCACAAAAAAGGACAAACGAAAAATCCCATCAACAGGATTTCATTTATTCATAAATTCTTGTTTTCTGTTGAAATCACCTTTTTTTAAAGACAAGTTTACAAAACTAAGAACAAAAAACTCAATCATCCGGGTCCAAAAACTATACGAAACGGGCAATTGCATAATAACAGTGCGTCATAATATGTTACGAGATAATTCCCCCCCCCCCCTCTAACAACGCTATGAACTAATATTGAAGGAAACATTGCAAGAATGTCATAACACCACCAGCCTATGTTTTGGTGTCTGAAACTTTTCGCTGAACCAGAAACGATCCGCTAGAAACGCGCAGTGAACAAACCCAGACAAACAACAAACCACAATATTATTATCATTATCAACATCATCCGATTGGAAGCAGGGGAAAGAAGAGCCTTCTCGAATTTCACAAGCATTCCAAATAGGAAAATGTGTTTCCGCTGTTGAATGAGTGGAATTTTTACATTAGCCGGGCCTTTCACCCAAGTTCCCGGATGCAAATGAACCAATAAAACGAGGCACCTGGGCCGTCCATCAGCACAAGACAACCAAAAAAGGAGCCAATTCAACCAAAGCACGTGTAATCTCTTTTCTACTCAGGTAACAAGAATTTTGTCTTTCTCTTTCGGTGTTTCTTAATAATATCTCTTGGAACCTGATTTATCACTGGGGTTCAGTTATCAATATCGTTAACAAAACTTTCTTCTTGTAAATGCATTTTTGGACAATAAGTGGACGTTTGCATCTACTGCTATTTCTTTGCTTTTTTTTTCAATCTTTTATACCAAAGTAACATTTTCTTAAACAGTATATCATAAAAAGGGCACACTCAGAACTGTGATGTCGCTATAATTTCTTGTTTTCATTTGTTGGTATGATCAACGTACTTTTTGTAAAAGCTTTTGGACAATAATTCAGTGGTTGCCCGTCTTCAGCTATCTTCTTTTAATTTGCAAACTTTTCTACTCAGGTTAACCAGAAATCTTTTCTTCAGCAGTATATCACAAAAAATACCACTATTATGGGATTTCACAAAAATTTTCTGGTGTTCAGTTAACGATATCGTTCACCAATTAACATAATTATTGTAAATGCTTTTGGACAATGGTCTTCCACTCTTTTCTATTAAGGAAACGATTACTTGTTTCACTAGTACTGTA
This sequence comes from Cryptops parisi, assembly GCA_034695005.1. Taxonomy (NCBI): domain Eukaryota; kingdom Metazoa; phylum Arthropoda; class Chilopoda; order Scolopendromorpha; family Cryptopidae; genus Cryptops; species Cryptops parisi. Next base: position 19,607 of record JAQIWH010001594.1, read on the forward strand.
TATTATATAAATAACACATAAGCGTGATTTTGCTTGAACCACGGTGCTTCATTCACTGACATTTTTTATTTAAATGAAAATGAGATAAATTATTTTGGGGACAAATGATTGTGTTCATCTGCATATTATTACTTAGCAGATTACCACTTTGCTTTGCCTTCAAAACTTTCAATTCACCTAGTTTAAAAAGTTTACCGTACACTTAATTTCTGTTATGAAGCATCACTGTACCATTTATAAAACCTAGAAACCCAATTATGTAAGCATATCAGTATGAATTTCTTCCAAAACGCAATTTCTTAAGCTAAACTGCATATTTAAAAACATGCAAAACAGTTTACTTTTAAGTTCAACTATTTCGACTTAAGACATTTCCTTATGACCATGACAAGTGATTTAGCAATTCTCATATAGTACAGTATTTGAATATTTCAGTCTACAAGTAACTTAAGTTATCGTTATGCGACTTTCTATTTTTCTCGAAATTCTCGAGAAAAATACTCCAATGTGTTATATAGGCGAGAATATTTCGCTCCTATGCATAACAAGTGATTGAACTCGGTAAATTTTTGACACTTTATGGAAATTTTGATATATGGGAGATTGATCCGGTACATAACCATCGCACGAATCGGATTTTTTTGACACTTACAGTGAAATCCGGTTATTTTGTCACGAATAATGCTAACAATCGGGTATTGTTATCATAATTGGTCGGTCACCCAATGTCACCAGTCGGTTATTGCTATCTGAAAGCACTCGTTCCAAAGTTGGACTTCTCAATTTTGGTTTGAGTTTAAACAAGATCTGTGTCATATAAAGTTAATTTGCAACCTACTTTTATAAATTAAATTTTAAATAATACTTGTTTTTAAGAATTTGTTTTCAACTGCTTGAAAACTTCAATAAGTTACCGGAACCACAATCAATAAATGTAGCTAAACACAACACTATTGGTATAAAAAAGTCTACAGGTGGATTTACTTACTTCTCATGATTTCTGGTGGATGAATCTCAATAGGCTTATATAATATGCTGACACAGACAAAACATGATTTGACGTTTCACTTGAATCGGGTATGAGTCACGTTATTCTGACTTCCTTAAAATTTAATTGTCACAATGCAAATTATGCACCAAAAATTTAAAAATCTAGTATCTTCACTCAATGAGTAGTCCTAGATTTATGTGAGGATTCGTTCTGCGAAATCCTCGCAATATCTAGAATTGTCACCAATCCTTTAATTTTAAAGGACAGCATACAATTCGAATCCTTTGTCCTTTACAGGTGATAAAAAACACAAAATGTTCTTTATATCGAAAAATGGATCGATTTCTAAAAAAAAAGATATACCGAAACACTACCAATTTTCTTGAGAAAAAAATTCAATTTTAACGTATATCATCAGTGATGATATAATCATTACTCAGTGACAGGTCTGACTTACCATTTTAACATTATGAATAAATAAATATAAACAAGTAATACAGATTACTAAACAGTTAGAAATCAAACTTACACTACATAAAATGACAATGAAAACTAAATTTTTACCCCCAGATAAAGTTGTGAGCGAGTTTTGGATAGCCTTTTTTTTTTAGGCAACCCTAGGCCAATATACTATATATCGAAAATCTCAAATTTCTAATTTTCGATTTATGCGAGATTTTCACAGAACACAAATCGAAGACTGTTATAAAACTATTAAAATTAATTGTCGATTTATGCTACTTTTGTATATGAGGGTTTACCATTATACGACACTGATAACCTATACTTCTCAGAAAGAAAGCATTCCCGGACCCATGTTTACATGGATTTTTTGGAACAAAATTTGACTTGACTTTTTAGAAACACCCTGTATAAAAAGCATTTAAAATTTCTTTGCTTTTTTACACAGGGTGTTTTTGTCGCATGATAGCTAAATCATAGACTTCCTGACCAAGTTTTTATGCGATTTTTCCTGTATAAAAATAACCTAAAATTATTTATTGAGTGTGTTGTTTAAATTTTCAGATTCAAACAAAACAAAACATGAAGGAATCATTGTTTTTGTTGTTATGGGCATCGCCTTTCATCCTCTCGCTACCGGAAGACATGGAAGATTCCATTCCAGAAGAATCCAACTTGGTCGAAGGCAACTTACATCTTAGGTAACAACAACATAAAAGCATCTTCGGCCAGCACACATTAACTTTGATGTAACCCAATCCCATCGTTTCAATTTCCTCAGTCCTACCGCTCAGCAATTGGTTTTCTCGAGCATTTTGTCGCAAGATGAAAACTTTGAAGAGGGTGATGTAGAGGACGATCCAAATAACTCATCACTCAGCACCGAATCCATCACCACGTCACCTCCCAAGGACGTAACCACCTCAACTTTGATCCCAATGGATTCGAGGTCCCTTCCAGAAGATTTGACGCTTAGAGCGTTCAGGTCGGCCAACATCGCGCAAGTTCCAGGAGTGGAACCGACACTGTCGATCGTTCACAGAAACCATCGGCAAGGAGACTTCACCTCGGCACTAAACGTCAGGTCCATGCTTTTCGGTGGTGCCGAACGAGGACGTCCGGTGCCACTCAGCATCGGAGAGTTACTGCAAGACCAGTGTCACAAGCGACCGTTCGACCAAATTGTAACGCACCCTGGATGCCTCAACGCAACGGTGCGCAATTACCTTTGCTACGGGCTCTGCTCCAGTCTTTTCGTACCTATGAACGACGATTCCATCCAGTCGTGTAGTTCTTGCCTTCCCACAGAGACTCGCAGCAAGGCTGTCGAACTGACATATCCCGAGAGAGAGCACAAATTACGCAAGCATGTTAAAATCATCCAAAAATGCAGTTGTCTATCTTGTTCATCCAGGGGGGTGTATAGCTAATCATCCATAACCATTATTTAATTAAATCAAAAAAATAATAATAATAAATCAACCGATGCGCCCTACTCTCAAAAGATGTCACTTATGAAACTCGAGTCAAAGCAATGTCTTCTTCGATCAGAGGATGACTATAGTCCATTGCAAGATAAAACAATAGCATTGAATCAGTTACATGTTGAGCACCAATCAGAAGCCGAAAATTTCACTTTGTATCCAAGATACAAAGTGACTTAAAGTCAGCATAGGACTACATTCAACTACCGGTAGTAGCAGAATTCAAAGTGTGAATCGATCTCCTAACTGATTCAATGCTGCTGTTTCATCCTGCAATGGTCTTATACTTATATGCTACCAACTAAATACGTACAAAAGATTAGCAATCTCAAACCCAAAACCATTGGCACCATACATAACGCATAAGTGATTTTTCTGGATAACTGATGGAGAAATCACCTCTTAATAACTCCTTCCAACTGTCCATATTCATTCCAGATTACTGATTTCCGGATCTCAGATTGTTGACATGTGATCTGAACTGGAAATACTCTCAGCTGAAACTGGATCATTTTCCATTAGCTGATGTTAACACCAACACCTACCAATTGAAAATTTAATTTCATGTACATAAAAGACTTATTAATATTATTATCTATTGGGGGGTAAGGAAACTTAAGTGTTCCATATTCTTGTAAAAATGCAACTTTTCATGATATCTAATTTTTTTTTTATACGGATATTAAAAATGCCTTTGAAGCTCGATTAGCAGCAGGAAAGTTTTTAAATGACTTTGTATATAGGTTAGCATGCTACGTCTGAACTGTTTTTCTCATTCATTCCATCCAATGTACCGATTACTATATTGTTAATGTATTATAGACGTTTAAACTATTACTGTACAGAATAATTTGTAATTTTATATGATGCACTTTGCCTGAAACGAAATAAATTAATTCAATCTTATGAATGTATTTCCTATCTATTTGGTATTCTTGCAACGATATTCAACACCAAGACAGCTCATTTGCTGCTCGACATCATTTTTGTTGTATCATTTGAAAATGTATATATCTAACTAAAAAATAACTAAAAATTGATTTTACAATAAATTATAACTAAACAATAAATTGAAGAGTTAAGTGGAATAACGGCGTAACTGAAAAAAATATAGTTTTGAAAAAACGGGTAAAATTTGTGGCACCTTCAAATTTAAGATTGGAAAAATTCCTGTCAACTGTCTAATTATAGAAGCAAAATGAACAGGTTTTGCAAGAAAAATTAACTTGAGTTGACAGGCTAATTTAAAAGTGCGCTTAGGCCGTTATTCCAAATATCGTGCTAATTTACGAATGCATTTATGCCATTTTTCCAAAGACCAGTATCTTTTTGCCACTTGTCAACCAAACTCCTCAATATGTATAGTTTATAACTATATTGAAAAATTAAGATTCTAGAACTTGTGCAAATATACAATATAATTAAAAAATGAACAAGATTTTTCTTTTAAACATAAAAATTATATAAAAACTTAATTATATTATTAAGTTATAATTAGATATCTACGTATAACTTAATATTTTATGGAACGCTAATTAAAATTTGTAGAAATGGGTGGCAACATAAATTTTAAAATTCTTATTTGATATAAATATGCCAAAATTACATTTGAAAACGCACATTTAGCATCGCATTTAAAATGATGTTAGGGTAATAATTTTAATGTCAAAATTTCACGAGACATACTGTATACCAGCGAAATTTTAATTCCACGTATGTTTTTAAACATGAATAAATATTAAGATGCTTTATTTCTAGTTCAAAACCTCGGACGTTCGCATCATCAATCTTACTACTCTGGAGAGACCGGACGTCCTCGTCCAAGCAACAAAACTTGCTTGGTGAATAAAAAGCAGGTCCATCTCGTTTTCTATATTCTGCAAGTGACTCTTCAGTTTGTAATGAATGATAAACTGCAATTTGTTACACAATCGTTATTCTCATTACTTTTATGTTCCAATAGGTGGTGTTCAGGTTGAGCTTTCATTTCACGATTGTGATCATGTTGCATTAACATCTGGTCTTTCGGCAAGTCGAATATCCACGTTGGGATCAGTCGGCTGTAAGTTCAAGCCGGAAAACTCCAACCCTAGGATTTCCTGTGCCTATCAAAAAACAAACAATATTATGTTCAAAGAGCAATTTAACGGACTTCAGAAACAATGAACCAAAAAAAAGGAGCATCAAAAACCCAATTTGAAACTATGAAACAAAACATAATTGAGGAGTTGGGTGGAATAACGGCGTAACTCCAAAAATTGTAGTTTTGAGAAAAAAACCAAAAAAACTTCTGGCACCTTCAAATTTAAGATTAAAATAAAATCCTGTCAACTGTGTATTTATGGAAGAAAAATGAACAGGTTTTGCAAAAAATCTGTTAACTTTCACAGGCTAATTTAAAAAATGCAATTACGCCGTTATTCCAAATAATTTACATTTATGTCGTTTTTCCAAAGACCAGTCTCTTTTCCATTGTTTTGGAAGTGAAACAAGTGAGTGAAGCATTTATCGATTTAAAATAGTCGCGTTCCATATTCTTGCTCCAAAAATTGCAAATTATATGCAACCCAATGTCTTTATATGCTATACACTGGTCTAAAAAAGATTCAATATAATGCATTTTAAAGAATGACGTAAGTAGATTTACTCCATTTTTTTCACCCATAACTCCTCAATTTCATAAATAATAATTTCACATTACACATACATAGTTAAAAAAATATTATAGTTACCTGGCATTATATCACTGTTATTGCCGCATCAAGAATTCCATGGCATGTCACCAATAGTTTATTGCTATCAAGCATTTGGCTGTTTAGAAGGAATTATTGTTCGCATATTAACAGTTACCTATTCAACTGTTACTGATGGGGGTTTCCTTATTTTGTGGCAATTGGTGAGAGATGAAAATTGCATTGTTGAATGTTTGTTGTGAACAAAATCCAAGATTTCGTTAGAAAGGATCATCCTGCACATGCCGAGATCTCATTTTTGAATTGCTCATCTCTTCGCCTGTGGCCAAAGTGTAAGTAAAAATTAGATGATTGTCGATCACAGAGCAAATTTTAGTGGCGAGATGAAGAAAGTGTTTCATTTCACAAAGTCTTCTATTGAATGGACACTCGAAGTATTCTGTTCCCTGCAGTCATTTCTGGTTTTGATTTCCGAAGTTCCTGATGACATGAATGCAATCATTATTAAAGTGAGCACAAAATCTTGTGTTGTACAAAACCTACGTTCACGTTGAACGCTTTTTTCGCTGAAAATGCTCTAAACGTCCAAAGATAGTCGATAAGTCTCATTAATTTACATAGAACCTATGTTGGTTATCGACTATATTTGGACGTTTATGAGCTTTTTAGCAAAAAAGCGTTTAACGTAAACGAAGCCATAGTCAAAGCTAAGAAATTTATTCGTGCTTATAAATTTGTCCAATGTTTTTATTATTAAATTTCCTCTAACTTGTTTCAGGTATATTAAGGTGACCAAATGTTCTGATTTCTGACCTTTTGTCCAGGCTTCAGTTAGTTTCAAATTTGTCGTTCGCTTGATTTAATATTAATCACGTCAATTAGTTTTATTTTCTATTATTATTATTGAGTAAAAAAAAAAAATTTACCCGTATTTGATTTTTGTAAATACCAAATTTCCCAACCAGTACCTAGTTTTGTGGTTGGGAAATCTGGTCACCGGAAACAAAGATGCCGGATTTGGCATTGAGAAATCTGGTCACGTATGTAACAAGTTACAATAAAATAAAGAGAAACCGGGTAACAATATTCCATATCATCGTATAATATTTGTCGCAAAACAAAACTGTAAATTATACGGCCTAATGTCCTGGGACCTAAGCCCACATAGCCAACAAGTAATATCTATTAGGCTTGTTGGCTATGGACTGGATATCAAGAAATTAAGCACGACTAAATTCTTTTTGTAATGATATCATTAAATAGATTTAACTTTCGTCGGAGCACAAAAAATCAACAAACAAACACAAAAAATCATTAATTTGACTAATTAAGTTCTCGAAATATATAAAAAAATTCATACTTAAAGACATGATCGATATAAAGGATAATAACACTTCACGACGATGTTGCTGAAACCCAAGACTGCCATTTTGTGTAGAATCGAAACAAAAGAACTTCGTCTTCAACTTTTGCCTTGACAAAAGGATTGTGCGCGTCAGCTATTGGAAAATTCTGGAAACAGTACATATGCGTGAAAATGAACAAGCGTCTAAACCCACTTCCGTCTGCGCATGCGTATGAACTTTTTCAAGGTACAGCAAGGTAATTTAAAAAAGAGGTACCCTCTTTTTTGAGAGGTAACCTCTGCCTGTTGGCTGTGCCTCTGCTGTGTTGAGAAGGAGTAGTCGATAAACTCGAGGCTGTACTGTGCATTAACCAAAATATTTCCCGTCATTCATCAGCGCGGAAAATTCGAAAGCAGACAAAAACTATGAACATATTTGTTTATTTCCACCGCATATGTACACTAGATAAATGAAACTTGTAAATCGTCTTGATCAGAGACTTTCGAAACTAGGCTAAGTTCACTTTGGACTCTTTTTCGCTAAATAACGCTCATAAACGTCCAAAGATAATCGATAAGTTATTTTAATTTACATAGAACCTATATTAGTTATCGACTATATGAGCGACGTTTATGAGCGTTTTTAGCGCAATAGCGTCCAAAGTAAACGTAACCTTTATCGGAACTTGGTCCATATTTCATTTCATTTGGCGGCCACGGCCATGGTGTGGAAGACAAAGGTATATATGAGCCCCTTTGTGTGGAAGAAGTACCCATAGGCGTGCGCAGCGTATTTCTTAAGGGTGTGCATACCAAAGTATCGATACTTAAAATATCGATATTTTATGTATCACTATTTTTATATCGACATTTTTCGTATTGATATATTTAATCATGGCTTATCAAATAACTTAATATTTGATAAGCCATGATTTAATATCAAGTATTTTACCTGGCCACTGATATTGTATCAGACCACTTCAAAAGTTGTTTATTGAGGATGGAGAAAGTCTTTGAAAGTTTCATGGTAAAGATATAAAGTTAAACAAAAAATAAAAGTTAAAAAATTAATACGATATATTTTTTTTATATTAAGATACTTTTGACCATATTACGATATTTTTTGACAGTGTGCAGCTGCACACCCTGCACATCCCGTGCGCACGCCTATGGAGGTACCTCTTTGATTGATCTCGTGGTGTTGTTTTCCAAGATGTCCCGATTCGATTACACGATGTGTTTCGTGGCTTTTTTTTATGATTCTCGTGAATATTTAGAGGTGAATTAAGATCAAACAAGGTTAAGAATTAACCACCTGTGGGTAGTTGTTTATACTTGTCAAAAAAAGAAACTACATTGTATTGTATACTATATAGTATGTAGTATAGTATAGTTATAGTATACGGTATTATAGTATATCTATATACTATATATAGTTGTATACTCGGCTGCAGTACGGTACCGGTATAGGTCATAAGTTGAATCTCGAAAGATTGTTTTTTAATACCTAATTTTGACCTTCTAAGATGTAGTAGTGGTGGTCCTGATGGGCGGTCTACAATAACTACAATAAAAGATTGATGACAGCTCACTTGGTTAGGTTAGGTTTGGCCGAGAAACGACAAGAAATCTGCCATGACCATATGACCATCCGCCATGACCATCCGCCAATGAACATATGCTTTAAAAATGGTTCTAGGAAAATTGCGCACAGGAAAATAGCGCACAGACAAAAAGACGCACAAAAAATGCGCACAGGAAAAATGTCAACAAAAAAAAACCGCATTTTTTTTTCATTGCATCTAACTTAATCTAACCTAACCTAACCTTACCTAACCTAATCTAACTTAACCTAACCAAACGCATCTTGTGTGCGCTTTTTTCCTGTGCGCATTTTTCCGGCCACCTTTAAAAATACATAGAAATATGCTCTTAAATTTGTTGTTTTATACAAAAAACTGGTATAAAACAAGATCACTTATTTAAAAAATCAAAAACCCGACTGCGCGTAAACTAAGCCATATAGCGTTCGTCATATCAGTTTTTCATTAACAGCTAGTGACACTCTATAGACTAAGACGAATCCATAGACACTCCATTCATAAAAGACAATCGAGTTGTTTAGCTTACAGGATGGTTTAAAGAACAATTTATATATGACATGTAGCGACCGTCATATTGGTTTTTAATAAGACAGCATGTAGCCAGTGTCACTCTAGCGACTAAGACGAATGCATATACATTTCATTCATCAAAATCCATCTAGCCGTTTAGCCTCTAGGAGGGTAGCCTACCAAGCAGAATGGATATATGACATTATCATTCGCCATAATAACAACATGTAGCGTCCGCCATATTGGGTTTCAATTGACAAAATATATCCGATGTCACTCGACAGACAAATCCATCGAGTCGTTTAGCCTGTAGGAGTCTAAAGAATAATTGATATACGGCATGTAGCGTCCGCCATATTAATTTTTCGTTGACGATGTATAGCCAGTGTCACTCAAGAAACTAAGACAAATTCATAGACACTTAATTCATCAAAACCCATCAAGCCGTTTAGCCTGTAGAAAGTAAGAAATCAACAATGGATGTATACCAAAGACATTATATTGGTACATTGATACATACATACATACATACATACATACATACGAAGTCTGGAAAAAAGATTTTTTTAACAGAAGAAACAAATTTTAAAATAACATTATAACAAAATACACATCGTGGTTAGACATGAATTTTCCATTTTATTAAATTAACATTTTCATAGATCAACATTTTCATAGGCTGATAGCCATGGATTGTTATTTCACCAACTATAGTCGAACCTTTCTAAAGCGTCACCCTTGATACTTCTAAGGCTTCTAAGTCCTACTGTAAGGATTTAAAGCAAAGTAATACACTAATTTTTATCTAGAAATCCCGTTCACATACACGAATATCGATATATTCGGATATAAATATCGATGATTTCCAAAGGGCTGGAATTATCCCCTAAATCTCTTCTTGTTGTCTATATGGCCCTGGGTAGGTGTCGTGCGAGCGATTTACGGAACCCTGTGGAAATCGGTGTTGAGGTAATGGCGATGGGGTTATTCGTGCAGGTGGAGACTTTTTTTCAGGGCATGCCAGACATTTGCAGTCATCAACCACTGTAACAATCTCGTTGTGTGTCGGAGGTGTTCTTCCAGGACAAGATAGTTTGTGTAATTCATGTCTATGAGTGGCATTGCACATGAAACAATACGTAACCAAATCGCCATTTGTATACGTAGAACCGCTGTCGCATGTTCCGTGACAGATGTAGTTATCCACATACAGGGGGTCACACCCTGGAACCCAATCTACTTTTTGTCTATACAGTTTCTTCAAACACCGACGTGGCATTGCGTTAGCGAGATCCAATGGCATTTCATCTCTTTTAGAACCAAAATGGAATAATTTTGCTGCAGCCTTATTGTAGTTAGTATCTTCCAGTAATGCAAGAGCAAAACAATTTGCCAATAGCAGCAAAATGGATGAATTCTTCATGATCTTGGGATTTGACGCTGCATAAACGCTCCTAGTTATTGAGAAAAACCATATTTTAAAGTTATATTTTTTTTAATAGTTTTTAAAAAGTGGAAACATATTGTCTTTTCAAATAGTCACGGTTTTTCATTAATTAGATATTGATGTTAAGTCATGAACTGACAATTTCTGCATTTTAAAAATAGCTCTTCCTATATTATGTTGCACTGCAGGACTTACCACTATAATTCCACGCACAAAGTTCGTGAAAAAGCAGTTTCCGGTTGTTGCCTCTCTCCCTATATTATGTTGCACTGCAGGACTTACCACTATAATTCCACGCACAAAGCCCGTGAAAA